>RJWM01001368.1:19772-78144 GCA_004363535.1 Dasyprocta punctata | reverse complement strand
ATTCTTAAGCACAAGAAGGTTGTTCTGTGTATTACAAAGAAAATGTATGTGGTTAGATAAGCTTCATTTAATATATAACGTTAAAGGAATTATCAATATATATTAAATAAAATGTTAAAAAGAAATATACTTAAGACAAAAATTATTTGTTGAATACTTAATAAAAATGATGTGACCAGAGGTTCACAAGAGCCCAGCCTTGTAAATACCCTGGGAACAGCGCGTCAGTATTTTACACTTGAGTGTTCATAGCCATTTTATATAACTACAGCAAATGACAAGAATGGGCTATATTGTCATTTGGGTAATTGATGTCTCTCACTTATATCAAAGACAAAGTTTTTCTTCTTTTGTTGGTTTTGATTATTTGCTTGTTGGTTGAGGTGATTTCTGTTAAAAGTAGGAGTATCTTTCCATTTTAACACTTTCAAAACACTTGCTTAAATATGGGCTTGTTTAAAGGTTTTACTTTCTTTGCAAAGTTGCACTGACACCTTGTTTGGAAGAGTGGCAAGTTTCCACGGAGGAAGCCGAGATTTGGAGAAGAAAATAGTGGAAGTAAATAAGGAAAGAAAAAGGGGAGCTGGAAAGGGAACCAGGTCACAAATTCTGACTGAGTACAAAGACCTCTAAGCAAGACAGAGTGAGTGAACTTCCGAGTTCTTTCTATAAGCTACCATGCCCCGATACCAAAACCAGAAAAAGGTTAAACAAAAAGAAAGCTACACACCAATACCCTTGACGAACACAGATGCAAAAACCCTCAATAAGGTATCTGCAAACAGAATTCAACAAATTATTAAGAAGATCATATATCATTACCATATCAATTTCATACTAGGGATTCAAGAATGGGATAACATAGATAAATCAATAAATGTAATGCATTGTGAGTGCGAGGCCAGCTTGGGCTACAACGCGAGCGCAAGACCAGCCTGAGCTACATAGTGCGACCCTGCCTCAAAAACCCAGGTCCGGGAGTTTGGCTCAGTGCCTTAAGCGCTTGCCCTGGCAGGCGCGAGGTGGTGAGTTCAATCCCCGGTGCCGCAAAAAAAAAAATAAATAAATAAAAATAAAAAAAATAAAAAATAAAAATAAATGTAATGCATAACATAAATATAGTCAAGAATAAAAATCCCATGATCATTTTAATCACACCAAAAAAGACTGACAAATCCATCACACTTTCATGACAAAAGCCCTGATGAAAGTAGAAGAACCTTACCTCAAACTGCTAAAAGTTAGACACGACAAGTCCTCAGCTAGTACATCTGAATGGGGAAAAACTGAAAGCTTTCCCTCTAAAGTCAGGAATGAGACGAAGTTGTCCACTCCTATCACTCTTGTTCAATACAGTACTCAAAACTTTAGCCAGAATGATCAGGCAACAGAAAGCAATAAAAGGGATATGCATAATAAAGAAAGAAGCTAAATTATCCTTATATTTAGGTTATACGATACTTTACATAGAAGACCTAAAGGACTCGACTGCAAGCCTCTCAGAGCTGACCAACAGAATCAGAAGGCAGGACACACATTATTTTATTCCTTTACACCAATAATAAATCTAATGCAAAAGAAATCAGTGAAACAATTCCATTCACAGTATTTTCAAAAAATTAAATTAAACTCAACCTAACCAAAAAGATGAAAGACCTATACCATGAAAACAATAGAATTCTGAAGAGAGAATTAGGGTGGATGTTAGAAAATGGAAAGACATTTCATGCTTCTGGATAGGCAGAATTAATATTGTTGAAATGTATATATTACCCAAAGCAACATATACATTTTATGCAATTTCCATTAAAGTACAATAGCATTCTTTATGAAACTAGAAAAATAAACCAATGTTAAAATTCATATGGAATCAGGAGACATCCAGAATAGCCAAAGCAATCCTGAGCAAAAAACACAAATTTCAGATTTCAAGTTACACTACAAATGTATAGTAACAAAAACCAGACAGTACTGGCACAAAAGTAGATGTGTAGATGAATGTAATGGAAGACACAGAATGAACCTCATGCACACTCAGTGACCTGATTTTTTTTTACAAAGAAGCCAAAAATACACATGTAGAAAAGATAGCCTTCTGAAAAATGGTGCCATGAAAACTGGTTATCGATATACTGAAGAATGAAATTCTACCCATATGTATTACTCTGTATTAAATCAAATGAAGATTAATCAAAGATCTAGATATAAAAACAGGCAATTTGAAACTACTGAAAGATAATATAGGGGCAACATTTGAAGTTATAGGCACAAAGACTTTCTGCACCAAATTCTGATAGCACAAGAAATAATACCAAGAATCAACGAATGGGATTATATTGAGTTGAAAACTTCTGCACAGCAAAGGGAACAGACAACAGTGATGGGTCAACCTACAGAACGGGAGATCAGGTTTTCCATCTACTCTTGTGATGGAAGACTAATATCTAGCATATCTAAAGAATTCAAAAGATTTAACCCCTCCCAAAAAACAAATTACATAATCCAAAATGGGCAAATGAAAGAACACTTCTTAAAAGAAGTAAAAATGGCCAATAAATGCATGAAAAATGTTTATCGTCTCTATCCATGTATATATACTCCCCTATATGTATATACATATACACATATATATATGCATATATACATATAGAGACATATATACAGGTGTATATACATATACATACACATATATGTATACATATATTTCCCAAAATGAAAGTAGCTATTAAATACCAAAAACATACGCCGATTAAAAAAGCGTACTGTGTGACTATTTATGAATCTTGCAACTTTAAGTTTGAGTCTGCTTCTGCCATTCATTACCTCTGAAAGACTGATTAAGTTATTACTGTGGGTATCTGTTCCCTCTTTGGTGAACTTTCCTCATAATATTATTGTGAGGGTCCAACAAGATTATATTTGGAAAGCACTTGGTACACAGTAGGCTGCAGCATGAAAGCACTTGGTGCACACAATTCTCATTCATTCAGGAAGAAAGAGCTTTTGGGAAAGCTTGATGGCTGTATTTCTGATTTTCCCCAGATCAGTTTAAGATCCGTGCCCAGAAAAATCAATCTCTAGCTCATGCTTGTTTATTACCTAAAGTGCTATTAAACTGCTTGATGACTGTTATGTTCATGAGCATTGGCACTGAATCGTTCTTAGTTATTTTCCAAAATCAAATTCACTCTGAGCAAATGAAGATTTGCACCAGTTACTATGCTGCAGAAAGAGGACATGCTGTGGGTGTTGGGAGCTGTGAGGCATTCCAGAGACATCTCAACCAGGAGGAGAGCCCAGGTGCTGCTTGGCCTCACGTAGTTTATGCTTAAAAAGAGATAGCACACATTTGACTGCCAAAGTCCTGGTCAATATATTCTTTAAAAATCAGCCCAATTATCTTCACATTAGACCTGGAGGGCCTCCACTGGTATGACCCAGCCACTTAAACTCAAGCTGTTTTCCATGATGGTGCCAAGACTGATGGAAGGAACTAGGAACACGCCTAACTAGTCCCCTTTTACCACTCTTCTCATCATGCTGAAGAGCAGATCTGGTGGATCAGCCATTTCCTGTAGGTGTCTGTGTTGAGACTTTCTAAGGGGAACTGAGATAGGTCTGGACTTTTCCAGCTGAAGCTTGATTGTTCCCAGGCAGGAGACGTTTGGATTGTCTTGTTTTCTGACCAAACATTACAGTCACTGAGTGGAGAGTCATAAACTGATAATGCGTGAAGATCCAGTGGTTATGCAAAGTTGTAGAACTAGAGTCCTGTGTTTGCTTCTCGCTAGAGGGGGCATGATAGAAGCCCCCAGCAGCTTTTCATCTTCCTCATCTAACACACAACTGTAGCTGATGTCTTTCCTACCTGGCCATTTCAACTTAGCACCCATTTTTAGTCTGTCCTCCTTTTCTGCTTTATAACAAGGGTGATAATGATACTTCTGCATTCCCCCAAAATGGGTCAGAAATTACCCAGGGTGTTCTGTGCAGATGGCCCATCATGGGAATTACAAATTGGAAAGTAGACACTGTTATCATATCATTTCACACGTGAGGTAGCTGAAGCATGGAAAAGCTGAGTAAGTTACCCATTACCACACAGCTTGTCATGGCGACACTGAGATACAGATCTAAGGCTACATTTCCTACCAAAAACTCTTTAGTGATATTTTGGGTTGCAAATATACCAATGTAGCTGTGATGGCTACTTTTAGATGTGATCTTCCTAGTAGATGTGTTATGCTGCCCTTTCATCATTTTCTAAGGGATAGCAATACAAAAAGAAGGCCCTTGCCATACACTAGCACCCTAATAATGATGAACTTCCCCACATCCAGAGCCATGAGCCAAACAAATGTCCGTTCATTATAAATTATGTGGTCTGTAGTGTTGAGTTGTAGCAGCATAAGACAGAATAAGACATTAGCTTGAGCAAGAGGGACTTGATAACCTGAGGTGTTTCATGAAATCAAAAGACTTAGCTGAGTTTCAAGAAAAGATTAGATCTCTCTGAAGTAGCCAGAACTCATCTATCTATCTACCTACCTATCATCTATCTATCTATCTTTGTCCATCATCTATTATGTATTTCTCTAACTTTGATTACTTACACAGATTGGTTTTATTTTTCCTCTCTTTTTGTTTATAGTCCGGTGACTCCCAATATGTGGTAGCCAACAAGCGTCAGTATCAACTGAGAACTTGTTACTTATGTAGATTCTCAAGCCCTCTTTAGCCTTGCTGAATCAGAAATAAGCAGTGGCAGTCAGTCAGATATGTTTCAAGAAGCTCTTTTAATGATTCTGATGCTCACTAAATGCTGAGAACCACTGCCATGAGCCACATTTCTTTGTTTCTACATGGCAGAAAATAGCGAATAACATGGTTCATTTTTCATCTGACGGCTTCATGCCACCAGGAGAATTATGAATTGAATGTCATCTATTCCTCAGTTTATTTAGATGGGACTTGTTGATCAAGCTTGGATAAGTATGAGCCCTGGAACATAAACAACTGTGAATACATTGGAAGTGAATGAAGACTGCAAGCAACATCGTGTAAGCTTGGTTACTCCACTTAAAAGAAAGGAGTAATAAATTGGAAAAAGATGCCAGACAAGAGTATAATGATAGAAGAAGTAGTAGTAATAAACTATAAGGAGTATAAACAGGAGTGATGATATCTACCAATCACTGAATACTTCTTATTTCTCAGACCTAGAGCTTGGTATGAATTAAATAAATTATTTCATCTAATTTTAGTTGTTAACAAAATTGTCCCTTTCCAGTCCTTGGAGAGGTTATTCTAAAAGGCTCCATTGAGGATAAAAAAAGAAAAACATTTTAGCTAATTTTACCAAAAGAGACCATAAATAGAGAATAGAGAGAAAACATTCTAAAGGTACGTTTCTGGATGGGATATTTGATTTGGAATAACAGTGCTTTCCAGTTCATCTGTCTATGTCCCCCCATAGTTGTAGGGGATGCATACTAATACTCTTAGATCTTCAGCATTAATTGTGCCAGTTTAGCACTGTCCTGCTTTGCTGGCAAAGTTCAACAAGCTCATTTTTGTAACATTTGAATCCCTTTTGTTTATTATATTATTCTATAACCTTTCGAGAAGATTTAACTCAACTCTACCCCGCCTCAGCCTTGGACTCTTTCCTGATGCTCTAAAACCTTCTGATTTCTCTTCTCAGAACTATCACAATGTTTCTCTCCCTTGGCCAGTGTTATCCACGACACTCTTACTCTACTATCATAGCCCCTTCTGCCCACCAGTTTTTCCTGCACAAGTCCACCTATTCCTTCACCCTGGGGTTCCTTTTCCCTGTCTCCCCAATCATTCCTCCTCTTTAAAATAAACCAAGATTGAAGGCTTGCCTGCTTTCTCTGCTTTTCCCTTTCCTTCCATTTGTTCTGTATCATCTTTCAGACAGTCATATTGAGAATCTTGCTTTCCTCTTTTCACAGGACCAGGAAGAATCCTCAGGAGTCCTTTATTTACTAAGAATGCCCAGGGGCTGATATGTCCTCAGGAATAGCTGATCCACTGGGGAGCTTTCCATCCCAGTCCCCACAGGGTACGTTGTGATATTTTAATGGTCAAGAGCAAACTTAATTCAAATCCAGCAGGCATTATTAGAAGGCATATTGGCTATCATGTCTTTATTGCTCTCATTTTTAATTATGAAGTGTAATAAGGTCACATTTCTGGAAATAGAACTCAGTAAGATACATTGGTTTAATTTGTAAAAGTAATCTCCCTTCATATATGATATGTTTCATTCCACTTCAGCTAAAACCCACATCAATAGCAGAAAAATGAAACAGATTTCAATTAGTCTTCATAATCTTTTTGTATAATGATGAAAAAGATGAAAAAAAGAAATTGGTATTTCATATCTTCACCATTTAAGACTTTGATGATATAAAATAGATTGACTCTATTTATTTTCCTGTTACGGCCCATGTCTTCTTGAAAGATTGTAATATGATAAAATGACTTTAATAAAACAGAGGTGAAAAGGATTCCTTGGAATTGAGTCAAAGCATTTGAGTAGGCAGCAGGAAGGATCCAGGAAGAACTTCTGCAAACTCGACCTCGGAATTTGTCTGTGGTTTTGTGGGTGGAAGGCACGAGCAAAGCTCCGAGTGGTTTCTGGAAGATTCCTTGGCCTTTGGGAGTTGATGATAAAATAATTCAATGTTAGAGGCCTTACTCACAAGCTTCTCAGAGTCAAAGACTTCCTAGTTGAGCATGGTAATAGTACAGCATTTACAAAGACCTCCCTGAAAACAGTGTGTGGAATCAATGGGTTAGTGGCCCAGGAAATCAGGGAGGAAAAGTCCATGAGCATCAGTCCGGGTTTGAGGAGCAGACATGCATCATAGGCACAGGACCTTAGCTACATCCCCCCTCACCCAGTCCACTCTTGCTCGTCTGTGAAACAGGAAGATGTGTATCAGTCACACTGGTGGGTTTTTTTTTTAATTTCAGGGTTAGTTCATTGGAAAAGCATTAAAATGAATGAATGATGTACATAAACTATATAAAGATCCACAGCTTTTTACAGATAAAAAAATACTGACATGCATGCGATGCTGTATGGAACTGTTTGAGGGAAACAGGGTAGGAACCACTCATGTTTTTAGACGAGGAACCAATGATTCAGATCAAAAGTGACTCACCTGAGTTGATACAGATCACTGGGTCAGAGGTGGCTGAAGCCAGATTTCCTGGTGTGCAGCCCTTATTTTCAACTGATTCTAATTTATTTAACATGCGTCACCTCCCCCCACCCATGCCAAGCTCTAAAATGAAAATATGTTTAAGATAATAACCTTTTTCCTGTGCTGATGGAAGAACTTGGGGCCTTTTGCACACGCTGGGGCAGTGCTCCACCACTGAGCTACGACCCCAGATCTGAGTCCTAGACCTTTAAATTCAGGAGTAAGATCAAATGAACCCTACAAATAATAGATTGAATCAAAAGACATTGTCATTTTCCTAGGCCAATAATGCAAAATACTGGTGATATTATTTGATTCAATCAAACTGTATGTACATGCTATCATAGAGATATATTGATGGGTTTGATGTGATCTGTTCTTTATATTTCTCACACGTATTCTGCTTTTACCACTTTTTCTCACTGCTTTCTGAAGGGCTTGTCTCTGTCAGAGGTAACTAAATGTCTCAATAACTTTAATTCACAAAAGTACGTGTTTGCAACCTGAAAGGCATCACCAGGAATTTTCACAAACATCTCCTTTTCCTGAATCAATATTAGAGTTCATATTCAAGTAATGGCTAATGAATAATGTCACACAGGATCTAAGGTGATACGTAAGGACGCATGTGTTCGAAGAGATTAAAGACTAGAGAAGTTCTGATGGGTAAACACCACTGATTTTCCAGAAGAGAAGTCATTACTGACCTCAGTAGCTGTGACCAGGAGCAAAGCTGGTAATTGACTCCCAAAAGTAACAGGGTACATGAGAAAGAGAGGCTGTGCCTGAGAATTGGCTCAAAAATCATAGTGGTTAAAAAGAGAAGTGAGCAGTTGAGAAATTAGAGTCTTCACTGGAAAGGTAGGACACATCATAGCACTACTGAAGGCAGAAGGACAGTGCGAATTAGCAGAGGGGCTAAAAGTGCTGTTGAGAGAAGAAAGTGAAACACAAAGCGAATAAAGTCACTTGTCCAGAAGGAAAGGAATCTCTTCCTTTGGACAAAGAAAAAAACAAAAAGAAAAGAGAAAGGAGTTGATACTGAAGCAAAGGCATTTTATGAAAATGAGACTCCCGACAAACGGAAAGAGGACTTTAGGAAAGACAAATAGGGACCTACGGAAAATAATGCGAGCTGCATGCTTATGGAGGGAGAGGCAAGAATACATTGGAAAGGCTGAGGGGAAAACAGAATGGGTTCCAAATAACTACTGAAAGAAAGGCAACAGGTAGTAAAGGAGATGGGGCATGACGTGATTAAATGAGGGATTAGTATATATTCCTTGGAGATTATTTTTAAATGGAAGTAAAATCCTTTAGATACAGTCCAGATAAAATTTGCTATGGTTTTCTCATTCTCGAGGACTCACAATTATCTCAAGAATACAGTGAGGTACAAAGTAACCAACACAAACTATTTCATAGCTCTTGTTGGCTCTGTTTAGCTGCTCGTAGTGAACGAAGTGGGATCCACTGAATTTTTCATTGAGGCAGTAGCTAGTAGAAGGGCGTTTTATGGCAAGGAGCATGAGTGTATAAAACCACCCCAAGTGTCAGTGGCCTAACACAGTAAAGGTTTATTCCTTGTTCAAAGTGCTGTCTTGGCAGATGCCTTAGGCAGCTCACCTGGGTGGTTTTTCTCCCCTTTTGTCAGCTCACTGCTACCTGGGAAGTCATCATCCTTCGGCAGGTCACCTGTGTCCGGGAACTGTAGCATGGAATAAGCGGATAAAGCAGGGCCTATGAACTCAGGGACCAAATTCATCCCATGGCCAGTATTTGTATGATTTCTAGGCCAATGATGGCTCTCACATTTTTAGTGTTTAAAAAAATCCAAAGAAGAATAACTAGTTTGTGGCATGTGAAAATATATGAAACTCAAATTTCAGTAGCCATAAGTAAAGTTTTATAGGAACACAGGCATGCTTATTTTTTCCCATACTTTCTTTCCTATGGTGTCTTTTCTATTTTTTATTTTTTGCTAAAATGGCAAAGTTGTTACAATCAAGGTCTCCTTTTAGCAAAAATGCTTGCCAACTTCTGACGGAGCATCAATTCCTTCAGTACTTAACTTCTTCGTCACAGGTTATACCTTTTCTCCTCCACAGTCTCTTGACAAGAATTAGTCATATTTGCTCAACTAGATGCAAAGAGGCTAGGAAATGTAATTTCTGGCTGAGTAGCCACTTCTCTTCATTGACTCAGTCCTTTCACAGTGGGAACGTAACTGTGCATCTCACAGGCAATAGACTTAAACAGGCTTAAGATATTTCTGCTCCCTCACATATATTTTCAACTGTGTCACCATAGGATAGGCGTGTGCGTGTGCATGTACGTGTGTGTGTGTGTGTGTGTGTGTTGTAGGGACATAGGAACTCTTTTTTGGTTCATCAATTTTTAAAATTTCTCTTTTTATATCAAAACTAATCTTAGATCAGGGCCCCAAACTCATGACTATTTAACCTTAATCATGTTCTTACACAATGTGACTCCAAATATAGTCACTTTGAAAGTTAAATCTTCAGCACAAATTTTGGGATTTGCACACAGTTCAGTCCATAGCATGCCCGCTTTATGCTTCCTCCATCTATTGTCCTGGGCAGCTCATCTGTGCCTGAGTATCTCTTCCCAAACCATACACTTACCCCAGAAATACCAAATACAGGCTCTTATTAGTAGACTCCTTCATCCTTAGAGGGACATAGTTATCAGGACGCATTAAACACAGCAACTCTTAACAAGAAAGTTATGGTATTTAAAAAGTATTTCCTTCATCTGTTTGAAATTTGAAGAAATCTGAGTAAAATGTCAGCCCATTAAATCCAAATAATTATACACAAAGCACTTCAGGGACTCTGTTGGTGCCACAGGGTAACTTACCAAAGATTTAATACTTAGTCATGTCTACCACCGTAAGCTACCTAAATAAATATATCTACGTGAATTGACCCTGCCACGTGTACCAAGTCACAGAACTTTTTTTATTTTTCCCCCTTTTTCTCTCTCTCATTTTTTCTTTCTTTGGCTCGCTCTTTCTTTCTTTCTTTCTTTCTTTCTTTCTTTCTTTCTTTCTTTCTTTCTTTCTTTCTTTCTTTCATTTTTAGATAGAACCTTACTAAGTTGCCCAGGCTGGGCTCAAACTTGCAATTTTCCTAGTTCAGCCTCCCAGAGTGCTAGGATCACTGGTATGCACCGCCATGTCTGGCTACAGACCTTTTTTCTAACACTGTCTGGCCTTAGGTTATCATGGCCCAAAACTCTGCTCTATAAAATTTCTGGAATTTTCTCTATGATGCAAAATTTAAAGCATTCACTGCTCTTGAGGGAAATCACGGTGCAGTGGAAAGACAGACTTTTATTCATCTATGTGTAATAGAGGATAGACTAAAATCAGTGCCTGATTTGCGATCCAAACAATGTTCTCTGAGCAAACACAGAGGTAGTGTGATTAATTGTGGCAGATGTTAAGCAAGAGTAATGATATTAAATGTCAGGAATAGAAAGCTTTTCCCCACCACAGTTGCAATGCTAATCTCAATTCATTCATCATTAAACCTCACCTTGCCTAGCTATTTGTCTTAAATGCAAACCCAGCTCTGTTCAGGAAAATCAGTCATCTCCATTTATCCTTTGCTGGCATTCAGAAAGGATAGCTGCTGTCTGCTATATTTCATATTCATTCATTCATATACTAGGTCAGGATCTTGCCAGGTGATCTCCTAAATTGAAATGATTTTTCACCTCAAACTAAAGCTAAGTTCTGGGAAGAGAGCAGCCTTGCACTCATGAAATTGTAGCGTATTCTAGGACACGCATGCCTCCTTCTCTGTGGTCAGGAGTTCTAGTGGAAATAATATTAAATGCCTCCACTTTGAAGGGCATTAAAGGCAAAGATGGCAAGATGATAGGCATGGTTTTTCTCTCTTAAGAATAAAAGGTCAATATGCAGATGAACAATGTTGATGCAAGAATGAAGGTGAAGTAGGAGGAAAAGTACACAGACCAATATACCAAGAAAGCATGTAACTCTGAGAAATGCATTGTGATTGAGGAACCAAAACCAACTCAACCGTTATTCCTCCTTTAAAATGAAAGATACCACTCGTCTTACACAAGTAAATATTTCCGCCTCTTACTGATGCCTTTGTCCTCTAGTTTTCCTAATGGTTTAAAATTCATGATGAGACTGTAATTTGTATGTCTTGCTGCCATACGCCTCTGAAGCACCAGTGGTACATGCATGGCTGTCCCACTGAGGTCACGGGACAGTCTCATCAGGTGGTATACACCACCTGACGGGACCGTCGTGAATGTACCATTGGTGGTTCAAGCCTGTAGGAACGTATTAATCATTCTTCTCCACTCACCCTTTCGCATTGTTCTTCACCATTGTGGAGTGCAAAACTTACACCGGACAGCCTCCTCCAGCTCCCTTCCTTCCTTTCTGCATCCCTCGCCTCGAGTCAGCCCTCACAGGGTGAACCTCCTCAGCGCAGCGCTGCACTACTGGCACTGCACCCTACCAGGCTCGGCGGTGTCTCCTCTCCAGGTGCTTTAGCTTGCATCCTTTCTTTCCTGGTAGTCAGGTTTTTCTGGAGTTTATGCAGAGTGCTTCTCTCTGTCAAAATATATTTCCTTTTCTTTTGTAAATTTTGTAGGCCATTTAGCATTTGTTTCCAATTGGGAATCTTAATCCAAGGATTAGCAAACAGCAATACTTGGGCCAACTCGGCCCTTTGACTTTTGTGTAAATAAAGTTTTGTTAGAAGATGGGCGTGTCTGTTCCTTTATGTACTGTCCAGGACTGTTTTTGTGTAACAACAGCTACATTAAGTAGTTACATCAAGAACTGTTTGATTCCCAAAATCTGTAGGCTTTGCTTGAAAAAGTTAGTCAACTCCTAAATTACTGTTTCTATAACAAATGTACTGTAATACTATAGGACCTATGTGGTCTTTGGTTCTATTAAGCATTGCTGACTTCGGATTTCAGGAAGCCTACAGTTATTAATTACCAAGAAGAACCTCTGGTTCAAGAGACTGGGGCAATGACACCAGGAGGGACAACCACACTTTGATTATTTTGTGCTGCAAACCAGGGGTAGTTATTGTGTCTGTGTTCCCCCCTCACACCAAAAAAAATCTCACTATGGAAGAAGATAACTGAAATCAGACACACCTTACTTTCTCAAAGTTTACTCTATCTTTTCTTCTAAAAAGAGCCTTAAATTCTTTTAATGAGCTGGGGACTATTCTCAGATAAGTGAGTCTGAGGATTACTACCTTCTAATGATTATAAATTGTTTTTGTGTAGGCAGTACTTTAAAAGAATCTTGGAAAACAATTTTGTTGTTAATAAGATTTATATAGGTAACACCAAGATACTCAACAGCACCATTAATCTATTTATTTATCTATCTATCATCTGTCTATAAATATGATACATTTTAGATAGATAGGTACATAGATACTTATACATATTTATCTATATTTAATCTATCAATATAGCTATGGATATAGCTATTGCTATGGATATAGATATAGATGATACAGATAAAGATATAGATATAGATATGGATGATATAGATATAGATATAGGCAAGCTATAGTGATACTAGTGATTTCTGTGTTGGGTCATATCAGGGAAACCTCTCTCTCTCTCTCTCTCTCTCTCTCTCTTTCTCTCTCTCTCTCTCTCTCTCTCTATATATATATATATATCTTTCTGTTCTTTCTTTCTCCCTTCCTCCCTCTCCCTTTCCCTCCATTTTCCTCCCCCTCTCCCTCTTCCTCTCTTCCTCTTCCTACTTTACCTCTCCCCTCCTCTTTCTTTTTTCTCTCCCTCTGTATCTACTGCTTGCCTCCGACTGGTGAGAAAGGAAGTATGGTGGAAAATTGCTGCTTTTAATATGAGGCCTTCTGTTCTATTTTCTTTTTTTTCTCACATGGTCATGTGCTACACAGAGAGTCTTGGGCAAATCACTTTAATTCAGTTTCTGTAACTTTTTTTTTTCTTTTTGGTCTTTTTGAGACAAGGTCTCCTATGCTGCTCACGTTGGCCTTGAGTTCACTTTGCAGCCCAGGTTGGTCTGGAATTTGCAGTGATCCTCCTGCCTCAGTCTTCTGAGTGCTGGGATTCCAGGCACACGCCACCATGTCCTGCTGGTTTCCCTATCACTGTGATGGAAAGCATTGTCTCTTCTTTTATATATACCCAGAACCTTAAAGAAATGAATATGGAAGTGTTTTTAAATGGTTAAAGATATAATTGACAGGATATATAGTAGCTCAGTGCTGTCCAATAAGAAATGTAATTTACCATTCTTTTAGTAGTCACCTAAAGGAAGTAAAATAAAGTAGATGAAAGTAACTTTAATAATGTTATTTAACTTAATATATCTAAAATATCACTTCAACATATAGTCAGTATAAACATTTCTTTTTCATTTTGAGTCATCAAATTTCAGAGGGCTTTTATACTAACAGCATTTCTCACTTTGGACTAGCCACACACCACCTTCTCAACAGTCACCTGATGCTTGGGCCACAACAGGGAAACATCATCCAGACCACCTGAAATGACTATGCACTCCTCCATGAACACTGGGATATGCTCTGTAAATTAGCAAAACAGTCATGGGTTAGAGAGAAAATGCCTGGTATGATTTGTTTCTCTAGTCCCTAGTGATTATAACCTCTTTAATAATGATACCTAACATAAACTGTATACTTATGATGTTCCAGATATTTGTCAAGTGCTTTACAAGACTATATTTATAATATAAATAATAGATATAATCAATATATTTATAAATATAATTATAAATAAACTAGATTTAATAAAAATGGAAATATTATATTTAATTTATTTTTATAAATATAATTATATTTAAGTTATTACAATAAACCTGTGTGAAAGGAATTACCATTGTTGTATCAACATTTTTTAGATAAATAACTAAGGATAAGAGAAATCACATAATTTTCCCAAAAAGCGTTGGGACTGTGGAACCAGAATCTAACGCTAACCCTGGGCAAATGCTTCCCAGCCTGTTCCACTGACCATCAAACAATAGTCTTCATTTCTTAGTCTTTTGGGTTTTTTTACTTCTATCACAGCCCCTGATGGGGCAATCCTGTTACTAAAGTATGGTAGTAGGAGGACAGTTTCCCTGGCACTTTTTGTAAGCTAAGGATGTATCAAATTTAAAGTGACCTGTCCTTTTAAAAGTCAGTCTTTCTAATGAAAGTAAATAGTCTTGTACCTCTGGCTTTCGGCTGTCATCTGAGAAAGACATTGAGTTACTTCTCCAGTGGAAGACTGGAGGGCTTTCCGTTCACAAATCTAATCGCATTCCCAAGCACAACTCTTGATTAAGCAATTTTCATCAGTCCTGCTACCCATGATTCAGCATTCTTACACAAAAGGGCAAGTTCTATGTTTTCTATGGACTCTCAATAAAATATAAATTAATTTGTTTCTCCCTTACTTTTTAAAGTGTTGGTGGAAGTGGTCAAAGGAGTAGACATTTCCAATTTCTTTCCTGCCCCAGACTTTCAGTCCTTTCATAAAAGATACAACTACTTTTATTTGTTCTTACATGTGTTCTCAGTCAAATAAATTTTCCCTTTTATTTTGTTTTAAACTTGAAGTTAATATTTCCTTTTCTATTTTTAAAATCAATTTTTATTATTATAAGTACATATTTGCAGTATGTAATAATCACATTCCTTGTGGGGATTTGGTATATGTATATAACATATTTTAATTCTTTTCTTATTTCATCCCTTCTTTCCCCTCCATTTGCAAAAAAAAAATATTTCCTAATTTCCAATTATCTAACTTCTATTTTGCTTATTATTTATATTTGGGTTTCTTGTATAAAAGATGCAATGTTTAAGCTTGTATACCTGATTTATTTCATTGAACACTATGGGGTCAGTGTGCATCCTTTTTCCTGCACACGACCTGGGCCTATCCCTCTTTACATCTCCACTGTGCATTCACACCACGTTTTCCTTATCCACTCATCTGTTAACGGACATACAGGCTGCTTCTAAGATTTAGCTTATTAATTGTGTGGGTATAAACATGTTTACACGTGTGTCACTGTAATAGAATGTCTTCAGTTCTTTTGGGATGATATGTAGAAGGAGAATAGCTGGATTGAAGGGAATGTCTTGCTTTAGTTTTTGAGGAATCTCCATGCCAATTTTCATAATAGTTTCTTTTCTACTGTATGTGTTTAAATTTATAAATTTATCCTTCTTATGTTAGAATCAAATAACACAAAATTACATAGAGAAAACACTGAAAGTCTCCTTTCATCTCTATCTCCTCTCTATCATTTTCTCAGAAGTCACTTCATATTATATCAGCCCCTTTTCTATGCATGCATGTTCATAGGTACACATTTGAAGTCTTTAAGCCTTTAAAAACACCACAGGTTCATGTTATGCCTATTGTTCAATGTGATTTATTGATCTGAATATATGTCTTAGCCATTTTTTCATACTACATTCCTTTATTGGCTTCATACTATTTTACAGTAAACCAATCCTGTAATTTCATTGTAGGTTTTTTTATGAATGAACATTTATTATTTTCTATTGTAGTCTAAAAACAATTATATAGTGCATATTCTTGTACACAAAAATGTACAGCTGTTCATCAGTACCTGCAGGGATTTGGTTTTATGACCCCCTGGAGATATCAAAATCCAATATTCTCAAATTCCTTGTATACGATGGTGTAGAATTTCATAATACCTATGTATGTCCGCTTGTATATTTTAAACCATCTCTAGATTGCTTATAGTGACTAAAGCCACATAAACATTACAGAAATATTTATTATTCTGTATTGTTTAGGTAATAATGGCAAGAAAAAGTTTGTATCTATTTGGTACATATTTTCCAAACTATTTTTGATTTCTTGTTAGTTGAATCTGTAGATGGTGAACTCAGAGATATGAAGACCAACTGTACTTAATCTAAATTTCTAGTTTAGTTTCAATTTTGATAGGTACAACATATTGACAGCAATGGAAATTGTCAATTTATTGTTGAGGTAACAACAGTATAAAGGAGACCCAGGATCTTTTGAGGCCTACTGTTTCTTGATTTTATCAAATTTGAAACTTTTTTCCTAATCTAAAAGAATTTCTCTTTGTGTCTTTCGGAAACCTTTTAACAAGTGTCTTTAGTCTGAGTTTAATTTCCAGAACATAGAATCTGTAGCCAGACTGGCTAACTCTATATCACGGCTCTGCTACTTGCTTGCTGCATGGTCTTGGGAAAACTATTTCACCTTTCTATGCATTTGTTCTGCCCTTCTATGAAAAATCATAAAAATGATACCTAACTCTTAAGATTGTTTTGACGTTTACATGCGTTAACCTGTATAAAAACTTTAGAGTATACCTTGCACATAGTGAAGATATGTAAATATTTGTCTAATTACTTAAATATTTTCTTTCTCTTTTTCCTGTACTTAAGAAAGCAAATGGTTTAGGCATGATTTTCTAATTGGCCATTTTGTTGAGTTGGTTATGACAAATTTTAATGACTTTTTTAAAGCTCCCTTGGTAGATAATTGTGAAAAGTTAGCTGCTTGATGTCTTCCCATGCAATGGTTAAAACACTATTTTTTTTTTTTGCATCAGCTGATATATCCAGTGTAAATGGTACTTGAATTCCTTGTCTTGTTCCTGAGAGGTAATGTTACCTCTAATATTTTACCATTAAGTGGAATGTTGGCCATAGGATTTTTCTTTTATGTAATACTATATGTTTGCAGTACATAATTATTGTATTTATTGTGGGGAGTTGCTATATGTGCATAGCATATATAAATTTTTTCATCTCTCTCCTTGCCCTTCCTTTGGTAAATATTCTTTTAGAAAGTAAGCACATTTTATTCTTTTTGTTTGTTTGTTGTAATTTATTTTAAAGAGAAAAAAATAGCAATAAAACAGCTTCAAAACAGGTTAGGAGAGTTACAATAGTTAATACATTGCTTATTGTTGTCTTCATAGTAGTTATTCAGAATATAAGATACAGGTTTGATATCTTGTCCAAACAATATTAGCACAAACCTTTCTTTACAACAAAGAGAAACTAGCTGTATAACTATTTTAACTATCTTGTGTATAAATATACTTTTTCTTTTTCTCTTCCTTCCTTTCTCTTTTCCCCTATCATAGTTTGTCTTTTCTCTTGAACAGTTTCTTCCCAATTCACATTATCTATTGCACATTTTGGACATTTTTTAACTGTTCAGTTTCCCACACTAGTCGTTATTTACACATATGGGTCCGATTTCATTTATGAGTATGGTCTTGAGTTGAATCTACTTACATGTAGAAGTCTCTAGTTTATCCTTCTTTATGACTGAGTAGTACTCTATTATATGTATAAAAAAAACCTTGTCTTTTTTACCCATTCTTCAGTTGATGGGCAGTTGAGTTGTTTCCAAGATTTAGCTATTATAAATTGTGCTGCTATAAACATGGATGCACATATATCACTCTGGTATGACATTTTTAATAAGCACGTTGTATTCTAATAAAATACTACTAAAGGGCTTTTAATGAGAAAGATCATTGAATTTTATCATATTGTCTCTTTGGCATCTTTTGAGATGATCATATAGTTTTTTCTCTTTCAATCCCCCAGTGTAGTGAGTTATACTAATGAGTTGCTCAGTGAAAAATGAGTCTGCTATTTTAGCCTTCTATTATTAATTGATTAGATTTGATATACTAACTTATCACTGAATATTTTTATTTTTGTATGTGATACTACACTATTTCTTATGTACTACTTTTATAGATTGAGTTACAAAATTTACCATTTTTGTTATATTTTGGAAAGTGTTAAATAACATTAAATTCTTTTTTCCTTGAAGACTTGGTAGAATTTACCTATAAAGCTCTAAGGTATAGAGGACTTAGAATCAAATCTTAGATCACATTTTCAGTTTCTGTTACAGTTTCTATTTATTCTGGTTTTATGCTTCTTAAGTAATTTGTTTTCCTAGGAAGCCATTTATTTCATCCAGAGTTTTGTATTTGTTGGCATAAAGTGATCTTACACATTTTCGTGATTTATAAGCCTTCTGTAAGATTGTCTTCACAACACTTTTCTAACTTTCAATACAGCTTACTTCTTTTTTTCTTTCTTTTCATCAGATCTGCCAAAGATTTATTTAGTTCGTCAGCCTTTACAAAGAACATACTGTGGTGCTGCAGATCAGTTTTTGCTTGTTTTTGTTTTTCACATCATCAGTTCCCACCATGATCCTTATCATTCATTCCATTTATTTTTTGGGTTTCATAGTTTTGTTTCGTCATTTCTGAGTATGAGAGATAGGGTATATAGATAGAAAAGCACCATAGATATTATGCTAGAAATCTAAGTATAATGAGGACACAAAATAGAAAGAAATTAATCCTACAGATTTGGGTGGGGCAAGGTGGATGCCTTAATCTGTTCGGTGGCTACAGCAAATTCCATAAACTGGGTAACTCAAAAAAAAGGAAAAAGTTGACATCTCACAGTTTTAGAGACTGTGAAGTCCAAGACAAAGTTACCAGCAAATTCTCTGTCTGGTGCTGGCCCGGTCTTTCTCTATGTATGTCTTCTCACTATAAATGCCCTCAGAAAAGGGTGAAGTGTACCTCTGGAACCTACTTTATAGGGGCATTAGTCCTGTTCATGAGTAGTCTGCCCTTGTGACTTGATCACCTTTCAAAAGTCTTCACCTCCTGTTGCCATCACCTTAGGGCTGAGATTTCAACATATGAATTCTGGAGGGGCACAACTTTCAGTCCATAGCTGCAGGACTTCACAACTGAAGATTGAGTGAAAGGAGAAAATGTCCAGTTATTCATGCTTGCAAGCATAATATTTTTGGAAATAGTCATACTCACACAACACACACACACACACATACATGTACATACAACTTGTTACAGGGATTGCCTCTGAGAGAGGTAAATGAATGTGTTTAGCATACACCACTTTATGCTGTTTGGTTTTATTTTACTATGTGCTGTTACTACCTACTCAGTATACATACTTCAAATAAAGTAACCTCAGCTCATTTTCTGGGAGGCCAAACTCCTAGAACTAGAAGGATCTTCAGAGATGAAGGAGTTTGATGTTTCTGCTTGATTTAGAGATATTTTTAAATATTGGTAGGGAAGGGACCTTAGAGTTCTCAGAAGCATTCAAGAGCAGGTCAGATACTTGTATTAGAAGCCAGTCTACATAAAACCTGCTCTCTGGTCTGTTGATATCAGCAGTGGCCACAGGAATGCAGTTAGCAGGGTTGGAGAGGAAGGTCATCCTTAGATTCAGCCACAGTAATGGCAGAGGAAGGAATGAGAAATTTCCTGTCTGAGGCAGATTTTACTCTCATTTTAAGACCCCTTATCTCTGGAAGATTGTGTCTGCTTCCACTCACCTGACAGCTTGCCTGGCTTTGATTTTTAGGTTCTCAATCACCTCCAGCACCAGGCAGAGTTTCTCTCTGCCCTGCCTTTGACTTGTAACATCTTTTTATTTTCAAATGACCCCATCTTTGTCCCCAGGTTCAGCCACTTTATTGCTTCTCCCACCAGGGAAAGGGGAGGTCATTGTCAATGTAGATCATAAATAACCAAAAGGTCAAACATGGGCACTGGAAGTTGGATAGAAAAGATGTGAAAAAGAGAATTATCTAGATGAATGGAAGCAATAATGAATATTTTTCTGGATGAAATGAAAAGCAATTTTACACAGAACGGGGAATAAGAAAAAGAGAAACTACTATGTTCTGAAAAAAGAAGCACCAAATCCAAGATCTGAGAGAGCAGGAGCAAGAAGGAGAAGCATGCAGAAAATAAACATGCATTTGTTGAGTGCCTGCTGTGTTCTATGAGTTCCACAACTATGATCGCATTCAATTCTCTCAATTTTCCCACATTTTACAGATGAGGACTCTAAAACTCATGGAGACCAAATCTCTTGCTTGGGAAACCAGATAGTAATTGAAGAGGCCCAGATTACAGGTGAATGATAGAGAGGAAGATGACAGCCTGACAGTGAAACTGGGCAGAGAGAATCTCTTCCTCAACTCTGCATGAGTTTGGAGAAGTAGGAAGTAAGTTAAGGTATGGACTGAAAAAGAGAACGTCCTTATTTTCCGGTTGTTCTCACCAGAACCTTGCTTGCATTTCATGTGTTGGTAAGGCTTTTTGACTCTCACTTAGAAAATACATCTAGAATATTCACTCTCTCCAACTCCACAGCCATCACTTCAGCCGAAGCTAAGATTTCTTATCTAGACTATTCCTTACCTGCACCATCATAGCAACCTCCTACTGACCTTCTCTCTGTATGATGCCTCTCCCACTGATTTGAAGGAATTATCTTAGGAATGTCTGTATTTGATCATGTCTTGTTATCTGTGATGGTTCACATTAGTTGTCAAATTGACTGGATTGAGGGGTTTCTTAAAAATTGGTAATGCTATTTCTGAAGTATCTGTGAACACGCTTCCAAGAAAGACCAGAATTTTGGTCAGTGAGCTGAATGGGGAAGACCTGCTCTGAATGTGAGTAGCACCAATCAACAGACTGGGGACTTAGATGCAGCAAGACAGCAGAAGAAGGCGATTTGAACACGCATGTGCTTGGCCCTTCTTGGGCAGATGTGTTTCTTTGACTTCAGATTCTTCAGATGTGTAACATGGACTTGTGCAAGTGGCTTTCCAGGGGGCTTTCAGTACTTCGGTCTTGGGGCTCATCAATGGCCCCTCTGTCTTGCTCTGAGGTCTCCAACTTCTCAGACAGAGTAGCTACTCGCTTCTCTGCCTCTCTAGCCTGCAGGCAGCCATTAGGAAATTCTTCGGGCTCTGAGCCTCTGGTTGTGCAAGCCAACGGATTGTCTGTTATTGTTGTTCTATATCTATCTATCCCTGTATCTGTATCTATATTTGTACCTGTTCCTGTACCGGTACCTGTGTCTGTATCTGTGTCTGTATCTGATTCTGTATCTGTGTCTGAGTCTGTATCTGTGTCTGTGTCTGCGTCTGCGTCTGCGTCTGCGTCTGCGTCTGCGTCTGCGTCTGCGTCTGATTCTGTGTCTGTGTCTGCGTCTGCGTCTGCGTCTGCGTCTGCGTCTGCGTCTGCGTCTGCGTCTGTGTCTCTGTCTGTATCTGTATCTGTATCTGTATCTGTATCTGTATCTGTATCTGTATCTGCATCTATCATTTATATCCATCTCTCCTCTGGAGTCTTGATAACACAGCCTCCTTTGAAACTTTCCAATAGCTTCCTATAACATTCATCATCTTAAATGAGAACTGTAGGGCAGTGAATGATGTATCCCATGCCAACTCCTTAAGATAATTTCTCCATGTCTACCAGCAAATAGAAAGTTTCAAGAAAGAAGAGATCACTGTATTACTTATCTAAATTTTAGTCAATACTGCTTTTGGATAGATGAAAGCATACTTGTAAAATTAAATGAATGAAAAAAAAGAAGAATCATTAAAGCCAACTGCAGTGTAAAGACTTGACTATTCTGCAGCGTTTGCATGTGAAGGATGTAGTAGTTCTTTACCCAAACTCCTTTCCATAACTTCTGTAACTCACCAAAACCTAGAGATGAAAGTTCAGCTGGATACCTGATCCCATATCCCACTCGGGTAGGGTTTGGCTGTAATCCCTTTCCCATTGTTGACTTGGTACCTTTGTGTTCTGCCCACATGCACCTCTCCAGTCCCCTGCACTTCCCTGTCTTACTCAAGATTTTAGGTTAGGCTGGCGTGCTATTTCCTCCTCTTTCTTAAGTGCTGTCACAATACAGTTTTGTTATTTAAAAAAAAAAAAAACAACACAAAAATGAAAAGAAAACTTGAAGAAAAACAAGTTCCCTTTGCCTGTGTGGAATTTCCATAGAGCTATGCAGGGGCAGTGTCCTCATTTCTCCCTGCATGGCTCCAGCGCTCATGAGCAGCAGCCCCCAGTGATGACATTGCCAGTCTCAGCAAGGGGCACCAGCCTCAGCCAGAGGGATCTGGGATTTTTCCATGCAGTGAGTCAATTTGGGCAGACAAATCCTGCTGAAAGTAGTTATAAATTGAGGATTGTGAACTTCTCCTGCTGAGAGGCACTAACAGTTTATAAGGCAAAAAAATTGATAAACCCCTGGGTATCATTTTTTTTGCTTCTCATTTCACTCTGGGGCCAGCTGTGAAAGGGAAATGACTGTAAACAGCCCATTAGTAAAACTGCTTTAGTAAATATACCACAAGGGAAAGTCATAAGCAATTGTTAATGTCAGCCAAGGGTTCCTACCTTGCTTTAAAAGGCAAAAGAAGTTGAAAAAAGCCTTGAGGTACACCTATCTTGCTAAAACTGAAACCAAACAATGTCTAACTCTTGCTTGGGGAGTGTAGATGAACTGTAGTGGCTCTAGGAAGTGGTAATAGATATGGGTCTCCCTTGTCTATCAGTTCTTGAGTGAAGCTAACTGTTCACCACCATGTTGAAATAACATTTGTTTGGTATCTTCAAATCTAGTAAAAAATAAATCATGTGCAGACCTGTACAGCATTAGAAAGTATGTTATAATTATGACTAACATCCTTAAATCCAAACAAGTCTAAGAAAATAGAAAAGTTTCTGGTCTGAATTGTTGTCTTAGTCCATTTTCCATTGCTGTAACTTACATCACAAATTGGGTAATATATAAAGAATAAAGGTTTATTTAGTTTACAGTTCTAGAGGCTGGTAAGTCCAAAAGTATTGTGCTGATATCCTGTGAGGACTTTCTTGCTGCATCATAGGATATCACATGGGTAGAGAAAACAAGGGTGTTAGTTAGGAACACTTTTCCTCTTCTTAAAAAGTCTCTAATACCATCATAAGGACCCTGTCCTTATGACCTCATTTAATCCAAATTACATTTCTAAACCCTGGCCTCCAAGTACCATCATAGTTCTTTGAATCTGTGGATAAAGCTTCTGACACATGAATTTTTGGAGGACAATTCAAATATAGATGTTGTTAAGTGAAGGTTATATGGAGGGTGGGGGGAGATGGAAGATGACAGGTATCAAAGGAACATCAGGAATACAGGATTCAAGGAGAAAACTCCCAGAGGGGGCCAGCAGTCATTCTAAGATCAGTTATCAATTGTACAGCAATACGTGAAACTATACATTAAATCAAAAGGATTAAAAATTAACACTTCAACGGCAGTTTAAAGTCTGTGCCTGATGTGAAATTATTCCTTTGTAGGACTCCAAGGAGGGTATGGGTGCCTTGGAGAATAGATCTGTGGTCTGAGAAAAGCAATTTGGTGCCACAGGGCACTGCCTGTCCCAACTGGCAGCCTTCCTTGGGTAAAATAAAGCTCCCCTACCCTGGCTTCTCAGAAGGCATTCCAAATCTGAGGCCACCTGGGGACCCCAGAGACCACTGGAGACCTCTGTGAGGCCAACATGATGCCTTAGTCCCTTTGGCTGGATTTCAGATCCAACACCTCGATCCCAAGGGAGACTGGCATGCCCTCTGGAAGATTTGTTTATTAGCTGTTCTGTTAAAGTTCCATTCATTTATTTAAGTAAACAACTCAGCTCTCTGTTCCTCCTAACTCAAGGGGCTCCCCAGGCAGCCTTAAGTCAAAGGAAGCTTCTGTTACACTTTATTACTTGACTTTGCAAATTCAACTTGAAAGAAAACCAAACTGCTTTAGGCTCACTGGCAGCCACACAGCAAGTTCAGTTATAAGCCAGAGTTCGCACCCTAAGTCCTATCAGCTTTTCATTCTGTAGATCCCTTTGTTAGCGGAGGTGCGGGCGGGCAGAAGTGAACGCACGACATCTACTCAGAACAGCCATTCTGAATGGAATTTTTTGAAGTTCGAGGAGGTGAGGATTGTGGCAGACCAGACTCTAGATTATGCTTGCCTGTGACCTTGCTCTGTGACCTTCAGTTTTTTCTTCTGATAAAGTTTGATGATGTCCTTGCTCTAGACTCCACCTCTAATTTAACAAGGGTTCGTTTGAAACTGTCCTTTGCTTTCCTTACTCTCCTTTTTGCCTTCTGCCTTTTCCCCTAATCCTTTGTGCTAAAGAGAAGCCCTTCGCTAGCCCTTCTCTAGAAGTCCTTCTCTACCTTCTCAGGTAGAAGCCTATTGTGATATTCCTGCTAGGGGAAAAGAAAGAAAATACACGTGGATTGTAGAGATCCTATCCAGCAATAGCCTTCCTGTTCATGGGATTTATTTTTTCTTCTAAAAGACTCTTTCATCTTTTGAACCCCTCTGTGATGGAGATTTGAAATGGAAAGTCTCCTCTACCTTCTTCGGGATCAGTATTGAATAAAACATTCTTTCCGCTAACTTCTGTCTCCTGGTTCAGTTTCTGGTTCACCAATGGGCAGCACAAACATGCAGTCTGGTAACACCGATAACAGCAGAGGTTGAGAACAAGCCTTCAATATATGGTCCTTTGGGGGACATTACGGATTCCAAGTACAGTACAAAGGTGTCTTCAGACCATGAACAGTAGCTAAAGAAATCCGTATATCTTTATCTATAGTATGTAATGTATGTAATTAAAATGTACATTTTTTTCTAACTACTTACAACTCTTTTCAAATGGCACTATAGTTATTAGTGAGTGCTTGCTATTGCTTTTAAATTTTTTTTTCCTCAGTTTTTTTCATATTAATGAATACTCTATGAGCATTCTTATGGCTGAATTTTTAGTTCATTTAATTAAAAAACTATAAGTTATTTGGTGCAAAATTTCCGGGTAAAAGTAGATAAATACAGTTAAGATTATGGCATAATATTTATTACATGTTCTCAAAACACTTTTCAAAATTTGAACCAGTTTGTGCCCAGATATACACTTCCTAGATACATATTTTCTTATATTTTTCTCAACATTTGAAAATATATTTCTATTTACATGATCATGAATCAAAAATATTCTTAGATTTTATATAGTATCATACATTAAAATATAACTGCTAGCCATGTGCTTCTTTTTTTGTAAATTGTATGTTCATATTTTGTTTTTATTTTAGATAGTTGCTTATCTTTTGTTGATTTTTAGAGCTCTTTGGTTAATGTGATTTAATCTTTTGTTTTTGTCATAAGCATTGTTCAATATCTTTAGTCTTGATTTGCTTAGTGTTTTTGACATATTTTGTAAATAGTCTCATTATATCATGCTATTTTCCATTATGCTTTTGCCTTTACTAGTATGTGTGTATGAAGACCATCCTTGTCCTAAATTATGTAAAGATTTTTTTAAAAAGTACTTTTAGATGGCTTTTTAAATATTTTCACCTATAATTGATTTAGACTTCTTTATAGGACAACAATTCTTATATCGAATGAGCTACCATCCAGGGAATTATACCATGGGTTGCCTGACTTACAATGTCTCTTTTAGTATACACTAAATACTTGGAAAATTTCTGGTCATTATTTTGCAGTCAGTTGATTTCCCTTTTGTGTTTTACATTTGCCTCAACCAAAAAGACTTCCCTAGTAGTGGCAGCATTTGCATTTAATTCAATAGGTGCTATTTTTATTTTATTTCTACTGTCTTGCACTTTTTATTTTAAAGCTGTAATTTTTATTATTTACTTTTAAATTTTTTGTCATATACGCTGTTACTTCTTCCTCTAAATACATTTTCCAGTAGTGATTTAGATGAGATACATTATTTTCCTACATTGTCATCAATAACCTAATTGCCAATTATAGGAATATCACATTTGTGAGTCCTTTTTATGTAAAATGATGAAATTAGCCATCTTGTTTAATTTCACATTTTTCTTCTGATTTTTCTTAGGTTTTGGTTGACAAATAACGTATAGCAGTGATCCAAGGATTTACCTTCTTAATGCCTGAGTTTCTTCATCTCTAATACAGCCACAGTAATAGTAAAATAGGGTTTTCTAGAAATTGAATGAAATAATGTCATAATATATATTTAGAATGGTTCCAGGATCTGGGGATGTAACTCCATGTTAGAGCAAAACTAAATGAACAATGATATTTTAATGATAAATAGGATCTAATGGGACTTTAAAATGTTTTGAAATACTATCATCACATCATGAAACTTCATTTGTTAATTGTATTTACGGGTTTTGTAATTTTTTATTTTCTACTTTAACTGCTTCAGTGTTTATACTGTTAAGTTTCCTCACACCAGTTTCCTTTGTATGGACTTCTTATTTGGATTCATCTACAAATTGAAAAGAATATTTCTTTGAGTAATTTTAGGTCATATACATGTTTCATAGTTACATTACCTTTGCAAAGACCAGAAAAAAGAAAACAGTAATTTTAACGAGCTGCAGCTAATTTTTTTATTTCATGCCAATGGATAAGTCATCTGGGCCTACTGTGGAAATTCAGCTTAATAGTTACCAGCATTTCAACTCCATCTATCTTTCCCTTTCATTGCTGCTATTTCTAGGAAACAAAATAGGTGTTCTAGCACTACTCACTGCATTTTCATCCCACTCCGCATGCGGGAGGGAACCCAGAGAAAGCATGACTCTTGCCATTAAGTGAAGCTTCCCACAACCTGCATATACTACATTGGCTTACTTTCCATTGGCCACAAGTTACGTGCTCACAATGCAAGGGGTTCTAGGAAGCAAAGACTTTATTCTGAATAGCTATGTGATCAGCTACACATTTTTTTCTGAGATACAACAGATGTCAGAGCCAAATATTTATCCCTGTCAGTCCACACTTGTGGCCACTTGAATATCCATGTACTGTTTTTCTCCCTCATATGACATGACATTCCCCTCTCCCATAGAGAGACAATCCCCAGCCCCAGCCAGTAGGGCAATGAAGCTACGCTCCAGAATTGCTAGATGATGTGCGACCTTCTCCATTGGGTCTTGGATGGCTCCTCATGGCTGAGTGGCTTAAAACTTCGTGGGTTCTGTGACTTAAAGCACACATTTTTTGTCCTTTCTATATCTGATGTGTATCACTGAAGAAGAAATATGATTCTATAGCATGTATCCAACATATCACATTGTCATAAAAAGCACACGATTTTATCTGCCATTCAAAACAATAAAAATAAAATAAAACAAAACTTATTTTGGGGGAGAAAAGAAAAAAAACCTAGAAAAACAGAGTAGTTACTGATCAGTGGTTACAGTGTGCTTCTAATTGGGCCTCACCCCTCGATTGGATCTATGACAAGGAACCAAGCCACTAACCAGGAACAGCAAAGACCAGGCAGTGAGGGGCACTGCTGGGCGGTCCCATCTTGGAGTCTTTGCCTCTGACCCTTGCTTATCATCCTCTGGGGTCATATAGGAGGTGGGCACTGGGGTGGCTAGTTTTGGTGGGAGTACTATGCTTACTATTAACTCTCTGCCTGCTGAGAGCCTGGGATTTGACTAGGGGTTGAGCAGTTACTGGCATTTGAGGCTAACCTTGAGATTTCTTTGGATACCATTCCCTCACTACATTCATAGGTTTCCTATATATTTATTTCCTATCATCCTTAAAAGATCTTCTTCCCATCAAGTTGCTTAAACAGGACTTTTACTTCCTGACCTCCATACCCTGCCCTACTCTCCTCTCAGTTCAAAGATTGTAATTTTGTTATTGTTTGAAACAACTGACTTTGGTGATGATCTTGAATTGTCTGATCATCTTTACAGGATGGAACATGTTATCTGGTAAGGAATACTCAATGGGACGTGTTTGAACAGGAACTTGGGGTTGGTGTTTTCTCTCTCGCTAATTCCAGGACTTTTAATCATTACTTAAGGTTGCTGCAGTTTGGAGTATAGGAGAAACTGGCTTTTGTCAGCCCTGTAAGGCTCCATCCTGCCAAACTCAGGCAATTTAGATTAAATACCAGCAGAACACATTTCTGCTAGACAAACTATACTCCTGGCCATCTGGCTTGCAGCTTGGTTAGTTGCAAGTGGAAGTTCAATTGCTCACAAGGGCAAAGGCAGCCCCCATGCACCGGCATCCTGACCATTGTCTACCATTTCCTCTCATTCCTCCTTTACCTCATGAACTTATGTATCCATGTCTCTTACTTTCATTTTATTTGACCCTTTCAGTAATGGTTATGTCCTTTGTTTATTCCCTTTCTTTCCAGAGTCTTGCTCTCAGGTCTTAACCTGGGTGATTGGTGCTATATTTTGGATATTAAATGCCCCCAAAAACCCGTGTGTTCAAGACTTGGTCTCCTGAGAAGCATTATTGGGAGATGGAAAAATCTTTAATAAGTGAGGCGTCATAGAAGCCCTTTCTGCCATTGGCTGTGTGTCCTTGGAGGGAACTGCGAGGTCCCCATACCTTCTTTTTCCCCCATCTCTTTTGCTTCCTGGCCATGTATGGAGTTACTTTACTCTACCATGCTTTCCCGCCATGATGTCCTGCTACAAACCCAAAACAGCGAAACCAACTGATCAGTCTGTAACCTCCAAAACATTAGGTAAGATAAACATCTTCTCTTTACAAGTTAATTTTCTCAGGTATTTGGTTTAGTAGTAGAGACTGACTAACATAGTTAGTTATCAGTTCAGTTGGGAGTGGGTGGTGGTCAGTAGAGACCATTCCTCTCTGCAGCTCTTCTTTTCTCTATATAGCCTACAACTACACGTGAGGTGGTGGGCACTGCCTGGTACAGAGAGAAATGTGACTTTGAGGAGAATTCTCCATCTTGCCTCCTTTGGCTTTAGTGGCTTCATCCCCAAGTGTTCTGGCAAGGCCAGCTGTGAAGTCCACATAACTCGGGTACAGCCACACGTCACAGGAGGAAGTAGCTGTTTTGCAGAGAATCCTGACTCTGAATCACATAGATATACTATGATGTCTAAGTGTGTTATTCAGAATAGTCCTCTGAAGAAATTCCTTTCAATATCTCAGATTATCTTACATGTTCATATAGTGTGGATACAGCGGGAAAAGGCATGAATCACTCATGCCCCAGGTGGGAGGGAGTGTGACTACTTGAGATTTCATCATGATGCTCAGATTGGAATTTTCCACTTGAAATCTTTTTTCAAAGTTTATTGGTACAATCTAGACATACATAATGATCATATTCATCAGAGGGAATTTGTACATGTATATAATATAACGTGATTTCTCTTTTTTTCCAATCACCTCCCAACTTTCAATCCTTCTTTTCCTCCTTATTTACAAAGCTTTGTTTCCATTTTAGTCTTTTACCATTTTTCCCTTCCTTCCTGGTGCCCTTCCCCTTCCCTAGTTTCTTGTTCAATTTGAAAGATTGCTTCCTATTTCACAATGTCTAGAACATTTTGGTCCTTATTTACTCTTTCAGGATCTCATATCAGGGAGACAATGCAGTATTTACACATGTGTGTCTGATTTATTTCACTTAAGAGTATGCTCTTCTGGTGCATCCATTTACCTAGAAATGTCTCAAGCTTATACTTCTTTATGACTGAATAGTACTCTATTTCATAAAAAAACCTCACATCTTTCTTATCCATTCCTTAAATAATGGGTATGTGGCCTGTTTCCAAGATTAGCTATTAAAAACTGTGCTGCTATAGACATGGGTGTGTATGTATCACTGTGGTATGATGCTTTTAATTCTTCTGGAAAGATATGCAAAAGGGAAATAGCTGGGTCAAATGGAATCTCTTATCCTAGTTTTTTGAGGAATCTGAACACTTATTTCCTTGGTAATTGCACAAATCTACACTCCCACCAACAGTGGAGATGGGTTTCTTTTTCCCCACAGCCCCTCCAGTGTGTATTATTGGCTGATTTCTTAATGATAGCCATTCTTTCTGGGGTAAGAAGGAATCACACTAATGTTTTAATTTGCATCTCTTGGATGACCAAGGATTTTGAGCATTTTTCTTATATTTATTTGCCAGTTGTATTTCTTCATGTAAGAGGTATATATGCATCTCAGATGCCCATTTTGGACTGAGTTTTTAAATTTGAGGGATCTATTTTTTTTTTATTCCTAGACATTAATCCTTTGTCTGAAGAACATCTCCATAATAATTTTTCCCCACTGTGTAGGCTGTCTTTTCACTCTGTTGGTGATTTCTTTTGTTGTGCTTTTTAATAAGATGCGATTCCAGTTGTTGATTCTTTGTAGCAATCAGGGTTTTGTTCATGAAATCTTTGTCTACACCTGTGTTTTCAAGAGTTCTACCTAGATTTAGTGTTTCTGTTTTAGTACTTAGATCTTTTTGATTTTAGTTTAGTATGGTGAGAGACATGGTTCTAGTTTTAGTCTTCAGCATGTGAAAACCAGTTTTTCCAGCACCATTTAGTAAAGTGTCTTTCTTCCAGTGAACCTGTTTGGCCTTTTGTCAAAGATAAGGTGGTTGAGTGTTTTGGAGTTGTTTCTGCATCTTCTAATCTGTTTCACTGATTCGCAAGTCTTTTTTTATTGTTGTTGGGGGGTAGTACCAAAAGCACTGTTTTTATCACGGCAGCTTTGTGGTGTAATTTCTAGTCAGGGATTGTAATACCCCTGCCTTGTCTTTGTTGCCTAGAATTGTTTTTGGTATTATAGGTCTCTTCTGGTTCCACACGAGTTTTAGGAATATTTTCTCTATTTCTGTGAGGGATTCTAAAGGTATTTTCATTGGTATTGCATTATATTTGTATAACAATTTTGGGAATATGGCTTTTTTTGTCTGATTGATCTGTCTATTTGTGATGGTGGAGTATTAAGGTCCCTTGTTACAATCGTGAAATGGCCATATTACCAAAATTGTTGTTGGTGCTTCCTAACCATGGTCAAGGAATATCTTTCCATTTTCTGATATGCTCTTCAGTGTCCTTTTTCAGAGTATTGCAATTTTCTTTTACTTCCTTTGTTAGATTTATTCCTAAGTGTTTCATTTTTTTGATGCTATTATGATATTGTTTCCATAATTTTTCTCAAGTGTGTTTGTTTTTTGTGTACAGAAATATTGTTGATTTCTTAGTGTTGATTTTGTGTCTATCTATGCTCCTGAACTTGATTATTAACTCAATCTTTTGTTGGAGTTTTTGGGGCTGTATATGTAGAATATCATGTCATCTGCAAATAATGATAATTTAAATTCTCCTTTTCACTTCTTATTTCCTTTATTTCTTTTTCTTATCTAATTGTTCTGGTAATGTTTCTAGAACTACATTGAATAGGAATGGTGATAGTGGATATCCTTGTCTTGTTCCTGATTTTAGAGCAAAAACTTTCAGTTTTTGACCATTTACTATGACATTGACTGCTGGTTTGTCAAAGACGACATTGATCAGATTGTGATAAAGACCATCTATTCGAATTTTCCGTAGGATTTTTGCCATGAGTGGGTGCTGGACTTTGTGAAACACTGTTTCTGCATCTATTGAGATGATTTTTATCCTTGGTTCTGTCAATATGGTGTATTACATTTATTGATTTGCATATGTTAAACATCCCTGAATCCCTGGAATAAATTCTAGCTCGTCATGGCATATAATCTTGATTTGCTGCTGCATTCTGTTTGCCAATATCTTACAGAGGATATTTGCATCTATGTTCATTAGGGAGATTGGCTTGTAGTTTTCTTTTTTGGTTGTGTCCTTCTCTGGTTTTGGTATCAGGATAATACTCACTTTCAGCAATGATTTTGGGAGTATTGCTTCCCTTTCAATTTCATTAGAGTTTCAGCAACGGTGCATTAGATTTTTTTCTAACTTTCTTGTAGAATTCAGGTCTGAATCTATCTGGCCTGAGGCTTTCTTTTGCTGATAAATTTTTCATTATGTTTTCAATTTCATTGACTGATATTCAGTTATTTAGAATTTTTACAGTTTCTTCATTCAGTTTTGGCAATTCTTATGTATCTAGGAATCTGTCTATCTCTTCCGTGTTTTCCATCTTTCCAGAGTACAGGTTCTAGGAGTAGGTATTGATCATCTTCTGGATTTTTGCAGGATCCATTGTGATTTCACCCTTTTCATTCTTTTTTAAATTTATTTTTTAAATTTTTTTATTTTAAAAATCAAAACAGAAAAAGGAATAGAAATAATACGGAGTTTAAAAAAACAGAAATCAATCAACTCTAGTTAATATGTTGCATATTGTTATCTTAGAAGTAGTTGTTCAGGGTATAAGATGTAGGCATAAAAGATGATCAGTCATGAATTTGAGTCTTTTTGATAAGGTTAGCTAAAGGTTTTAAAGAACCATTTCTTTGATTCATTGATTCTTTGTATTGCTTTCTTAGTCTCGATTGCATTACTTCCTGCTCTTATCTTTATAATTTCCTCCCTCATAGTTTTTGGTTTTCTTTTTCTAGGAGTTTAAGTTTCAATGTTAAGTCGTTTATTTGAAGTAATCAGTTCTCCTGATGTGATAGTTCACTCTGTGAATTTCCCCCTTAGGACTACTTTCATTGTGTCCCATAAGTTCCAGTATGTTGTATTGGCATTATCATTTAATTGTAGATACTGTTTAATTTCTTCTTTAATTTTATCTGTGACCCATTAGGTGTTCAGGAAGGCGTTACTGAATTTTCAGGTGTTTATGTCGCTTTTGTGGTTTCTTTTGCCTTTGATTTCCATTTTCATTTCACTATAGTAAAACAATATGCATGGGATAATTTCAATTCCTTAGCATTTACTTAAATTTGTTATATGAGCTAGTATGTGGTATATTTTGGAGAACATCGCATGTGCAGAAGAATGTGTTTTCTGATGTTGTGGAGTATCTCTCTCTGTAGACATCTACTAAGTCCATTTGTTAACAGGTTTGGTTTAGTTCTGGTGGGCTTTTTTTTTTTCCTAATTGATCTGTCTACTTGTGATGGTGGAGTATTAAGGTCCCTCGTTACAATTGTGTTAATGCTTATTTGATTTTTCATTTCTCTTAATATTTGTTTTATGTAACTGGGTGGTCCCCTATTTAGTTCATATGTATTTAGGATTGTTATCTCTTCTTCTTGGAGTTTTCCCTTAATGAGTATGCAGTGACCTTCTTCAACTCTTTTGATCAATCTTGTTTTGAAGTTCATATTGTCTGAAAGTAGAATAGCTACCTTGCTTTTTCATGGGTTCCGGTGGCATCTAGTATTGTTTTTTATTCTTTGAGATTTTCAGTCTATGAATTTATTTTTGAGTTAAATGTGTTTCTTGTATACAGCATATTGTTGGATCTTGTATCTTGATCTTTTCTGCCAGTCTTTTTCTTATGATTGGTGAATTGAGACCATTGACATTGATGGCTATAACTGATATATATTGACTTGTCCTTCTTTTATTAATTTCCTGTTGTTGGTAACTCTGTTTTTCCTCTCTGTTTAATTGCAGCCCTGCCAGGTGGCTTCTTTCTGTTGGTATTTCTGTTGGTCTTTTTTACCTCTTTTTAAAATATTCTTTTGAGCATTTTGGTGAATTGGTTCTGTGGTCAAGAATTTCTTCAGTTGTTCTTTGACCTGGAAGTGCCATTTCTCTATTAATTTTGGGAGATAGTTTTATGGGGTATACAATCGAGGTTGGAGGTTGTTTTAGGGCTTGAAGTACTTCATTCCAAATTCTCCTTGATTTGAGTGTTTGTGTTGAGAAGCCTGCTGTGATTCTGATTGGCTTTCCTTTATACGTGATTTTTTTCTTTAACTGCTTTTAATATTCTGTTCTTGTGATGAATTTCTGAAATCTTGATTATTATATGCCTTGTTGTAGATTTATTTTGGTGATGGCTATTTGGAGTTTTATATGCTTCACTTATTTAGGAAGTATTCTGCCATTACTTCTGTGAAGTTTTTTTTTTTAATAGTGTTTGGGCTATGTCCAGTGTTCTCATTGACTCCAGCCCATTCTATCTTGTTCTTTGATTTATCTTACAGTTGTTGGATTGATTTTTCTTGTCCCTTGCTATTTTTAAGATAACTTTCTTTTTGTGGTCACTAACTACAACCTGTCTTCTAGATCTGATATTCTATCCTCACCTTTACTCAATCTGTTAATGTATACTTTCAATGGAATCTTTAACCTCATGGATATTTGCTTTAATCTGTTTTCTGGATTCAGTTTTTTTCCTATGTTGGGAATTCATGGTTTCTATCATTTTTGCAAGCTTCTCTAATTTTTTCTGTGTGTACTCTAGATTCTTTGAACATATCATTTTGATCATGACTTTTTTTACCTGAGACATTATTTGTTCTATAGCCCATCCTTTGGTCTTTTCACTCCTGCTGCTATCATTACAGAAAGTTCCAATGAGTAGCTTCTGACTTTCTCTATCTCACTGTGCTCTGTTCTTATCCTGGATTGGCTGGAGCTCTGCAGTTGTATCTTGCTTCTGTGTCTTGTCAATCTCAGTTTTTTAGTTTGTTTTGTTTTATGTGTTGATGCTTTGTAGATTCCTTATGGTAGATAGCTTTATCACTAACATTGAGTCTTCTCTAAGAAATGTCTATTCCTCAGAGATGTCTTCTAGGCGTAGGTGGTTCTTGGTCTTTGTGTTGATCCCAAGAACCTACCTTCCCAATTTATTAAGAACCAGAAGTTGCTATCTATTTGGTTTAGCACCTAGTCCTTTGGTACTGGACTCTGGTGATAGTCATGACCCCAGACAAACACAGTGCTGTCATATGAAGAAGAGAAATATTTTTTAGTGTGTATGACATCCTGGCTAACATAGCACAATTAGCAATAGCAATAACATCAAGCACAGTGTAACAGCTGAAAAATTGTGACTGATACCTTTAACAACAGGAGCAAGCTCTATAGTTACATAACAAAATCCAACATACATCAGGAACTTGTATGCAAAGATTTTCCCCTTAGTAGACTGATTTTATCCTGTGTGTGGGGGGGATGATTTTAAGAGGGCTAGGGGACAAAACAGTGAGATGAGTAAGAGAAACAGACACAAGGCTGGAGGGCAAAGGATGATCACCCAAGTTGTTGGAAACTGAGGAAGCATGTAGGAGAGAAACAATGAAAGAGAAAATAAAAGAATATCGAAGCACACCACAAGGAGAAAAGACAATGTTCACTCACATGTAAATATCATAAAATCAAGAAAGATAGTTGAGGGAAGAGAGAAAAAGATGAATGGAACAAAACAAAAATAAAGGTAAGAAACTTAAATAGTCAAAACACAAAAGAAAACAACAACCAAACCTAATCAGACAGAAAAGGGAAAACCAATCAAACAAAGAAAAGAAAAAGAATAAAATTTCTCTCGTGTCCACAATTCTGTGGCAGTGTCCAAGTCAAATTGGATGCCAGAAATGTGCTGTGCAGTCTCACCAAGTTTACAGTAGGATTTGTGCAGGGTTTGGGATTGATTTTGGCCTCTGGTCTTCAGCTGACGATGTGCTGGATGTCTACCGCTCCTTAACATGATGTGTCTATGACACTCTCCCATTTACTGTGGCGCCCTTGAGTAGGGAAAGTCCTCGGTTTCTCCAAGACGCATGTGTAGTTGAGTCCCTCTGTATGCACTTTCTTCTGCTCCACACCATCAACTCCTCTGACACACTGGTCGTAGAGCAGGAGGAGTGCCTTTGTCCCATTGTAGGCCAAGGCAGCTTGTCTGCTTGTGCCACTAGCCCAAGGCAACTCTGCAGGTTGCAGACCAGAGGGATGTTTCCAGTTCTTTGCATTTAATGCTAAGACTGGTTTTTGGTGGTCACTGGACCAGAGTCTGGGTGGTGCCAGCTCTTACCTCCCAGCAGAATCCCCGCAGTGTGCCAGCAGTCTACTGTGATTGGATGGCTCTTCCCTCATTCCATTCTGGGACTTAGGCAGTGAAGCAGCGTGGGACTGTTCTGCTTCTGAGGTCCGTCTGGGACCCTTGAGGTAAAGTGGAAACCCTGCCTGCCCACTTCTGTCCTGCTTGTCTGTGGTGGAGCACAGCATCAGTTCACGTCACTCACCAGCGGCAGGCTCTGCAGGGCCCCGCAGGAAACAGTGTCTTGTATTGTCACTGGTGGTTCCAAATTTTCACTGCTGCTGCCTTGGTCAGTCAATTTGCCACACTGGTCCACTTAATATCTTTGAACTAAGGTTGACTGGGGATAACTGAAATTTTGGAAATCAAGAGCAAAACAGTGGCTAAGGGAAGAGGGAATAATGTATATCCAGTTTGCCATCCTCCATTTAATTAACACTCTCCCCAAATTGTGATGCTTATAAAAATGATTTCCTGCAAGGATGATGGAGTGTGCATGTAATTCCAGTACTCTGGGAGACTGAGACAGGGGGATCAAAAGTTATAGCCTAGCATAGGCAACTGAGTAACTTAGCAAGACCGTGTGTCAAAATTCAAATGAGTAAATAGAAACTGCAGGGTACACAGTTCAGTACCAAGGTGCTGGGTTCAATCTTCAGTTCTAGAGGAGGAATGTCCCTGGATTTACTTTTCTTTCTGTAGTCCATAGAGGACTGCAGTAGTGGGAAAGGAGCGATGTAGTCGTCCAGGTGATACTGTTGGCCAGAATTTCCCTACCTAATCATGTTACCTGTAAGGAGGCAAGCAAGCAACTGGTAACACGATGTGTAGAATAAGAAGTCTTTTTTATTCTGAAAGGAATCCAAAAACCAAACTTGCATTCAGCTTCAGATGATTTCTAAGAGCTTTGTGTGGACAGTGAGGAAAACCAGACCTAGACTTAGTAGATAAAGACTTTTGTTCACGTAACAAACAAATATGCAAACAAACAAACAAACAAACAAACAATTTTTCAGCAAAATATGGTCAGTGTGAAATTGTCTGTAGATAGAGCTACATATTCTGTTCCAAGCTCTGGGAAACATGCTGCCATTTTCAATCTGCAGTGCTCTGTGATGCAGACTGTATTAAATCACATATTGTCATCAAGGCTGAATATTGTATTCCTTTGTGCCAGTCTGGGATGCGAAATTGGAGAGATTATGCAATGCAGTATCTCCCACATTTTATCGAATCCTTTCTTTATTCAGAGCTTTCCTTTCATAGTTTTGATCAAAGGCTTTGCCCATTTGGAGAATATTTTATGGTCAGGTTTTAAGAGTAATCCATCCATCGCTGTTCAGCTGCCTGGAACTTAAACAACAATGAACAAGTAAAGCCAATAAAATAGACTATTAAACTCTGTGTGTGCATGTGTTTGTAGGTGTATGTGTGCATTGGTCTTGAGTTTTGGGGCATCTTCTTTCCCTTCTTCTGGATGCATAAAATGCCTACATTTGCATCACCAAATACTGATACAGAGTACAGGCTGGCAGTTGTCTGCTGTTCTTTGATGGGCCTCTTTAGAGGGAAGATTGATGTGCGTCAGAAAAATCCTCATTAAGTGAGTCACATCATTAATAAAAGGCGCAGATTGCAAAGTGGTGTTTATTTCAGTGTTGATAGAAACCAGAACACAGTGGCCTGGAATCACAAATAACCTTGGACCAGACACATTGCCCTTGGATCAAATCTGAAATCCCAGTCATTCATTCCTCCCCGATGGAAACAGGCATCCAGCTGATACTGCTGCCTTCTTTGTCCTAAAAGGAATGGGGCCTTCTCACCTGTATTTGACAGTTTACAAAGCCCACTTTCAACTCTCCTGTTTTGATAGAAGTAAAGCTTAAACAGTGATAAAATGCTCATGTTCAGGGTTCAGGCAGTTCTGGGTCAGAACTGCAGCGCTGATATTTTCAAGCTGTGTGACCCTCTCGAAGGCACAGACTACACTGCCTAAGCTCTGAGTGTCCTCACCAGGCTAAGCAGCCCTCTCCCGCTTCCTTCTACGAGCTCAGTGTCCTTAAAGTCTCCAATTTAATATTAAAGGTAACAACTGTATCTTTATCATAGGGCATACAGATTAAAATAGGAAATACAATTGATGAAGCATTGCAGTGCATAGCACATAATTGAGAGCTCAAGAAATATAACCAGCAGGCTTGCAGAGTGGAGGTAACTAACAGATAAGGAAACCAGAGGTGAGAAAGTGTGCAGGTTCAAGCTATAGAATTATAGCTGGATGCTGTCACATGTTGAAAAAAGTTCTGTGATATTCAAGCCAGTGTTCTTTCAAAATCAACAGTGGCACAGGTCTTTGAACAGCCAGAAGAAGACTATCCCAAACTTCCCTCCTGGGTTTTGTCAATTTACTATTTCGTCTGTACTCATTTTGATTTCTTTGTCAGCTTCTGGGGACATACCAATGAAAAGACAAGGTTCTCACTCTCAAGGTGCTTGCTGCCCAATAAATGTAAATACCCTTTACCCAAAATGCTCGAGGTCAGAAGTAACTCAGATTTAAATTTGTCAGATTCTGGAAGAGTTGTATATACATAATGAAATATTTTGGGGGTGGGATCCAAGTATGAGCATGAAATTTATTTATGCCTGATACTCACCTTATGTACTTAGCCTGAAGGTAATTTTGCAAAATATTTTTGGTGCATATGTGTTTATTTTTAAAATTTATATTATTAATGTAAGGAAATACATAGAAAAGAGCATTTGTTCTGCTTCAGGCAGTTAGAAATAAACCGTTGTACCAGTTATTGCACATCTGCATAACAGTCTACACAGCAGGCTGTCTGTATAAAACATGTTAAAGAGCTAAGTGAGGCACAGTATTTACCTGAATCTGGTCATAAATGTAAATCAGAAGACAAAAATAAAAGCTCCTTATCCAAACAGCAGTTTGAGAACTTCTGCTTCCTCATGTGTTACCTTTATAGACAAGACTCACCATCATTTAAGCTATTATTATTTGGTTTTGATATTTCAATTTCTTACTTTTCTTCTAGCATCATCATAATGACTTTTAGAAGACAATGAGAAAATAAGATGATCTTCACAGTTTTATTGCATCAGAACAATTCTAGGACGTTCTGATCTTCGTTCTCCACAACTCATGAATCCAAGTATAGATCTTGATATGCACCACCTCCAAACAACCAGTGCACCTGCATTTTGGCTGAGACCTGTTACATGATGTTTGGTGTGGAATTTTCCACTTACAGTGCTGCAGAATTTAAACAGTTTTAGATTTTAGAGCATTTAGGATTTGGGATTTTCAGGTTAGGGATTCTCAACCTGTAGTTGTTATGGTCAAGTACTAAAGCCATCATGGTTTCATCAGCCTTCTTTGAAGAGTGGAGAAAAGATGTATATAAAAGGGTAGCATTTGAGAGGTGGCCCAATAAATATTTAAGAAATAGTCTGCCTGCCTCCTTTCAAGGAAGCATGTCAAAGCTTCAATAAGAAGGATAAATAGGAGTTAGCTAATTGAAGGAGGATAAGCAACTCATGTTAGGATGGGGAGCACTTTGTATGAGGGCCACAAGGAGAAGGCAGGCCACCTTCAAGGGCCTGCAGAGGGACAGGTGCAGAGCCAGGAAGGGAAACTGAGCTATGCTCGGGAGCGTTCGGGGACGCCCGTAGTAAAAAGGGTAAATGCTGTGCTAAGGATTTTGGACCTTATTCTAAAGTTAATAATTTTGCTTCCAGGAGGAACATTTTTACATAGGTGATTTGATGTGGGTTTGTGGCTATTTTTGTGTACAGGAGTATAACATACTTTTAATATGTAAAATCACTCTTTCATTGCCAAACATACATAATTCATGTTATATATGGTACTATACATAATTCATGTTGTATATGATTCTTAAGATCAGTGAATAAAATTTATTTTGCATATTATCTAGTAACTTTCAAAGTTTGAAGCTTAGTAATTATAAAGATTTTACAAGATAGTATAGGTGAGCATTTCTATAATTCTGGGATAAGTGACTAGAAAAATATAGGGAAATATTGAAAGATATGTCTATAGAAAATCAAAATTTTTGTGAGTTATGAAAAAGAACCATAGAGGTCTAAATATTAGCAACACATTAACGATACTGTAACGATGCAGGAAAAGGAAGCGCAGAGCACCGCTGAAATAACCCTATAAACCTGCGGCATTTTAGATTTAAGATTCTGTTTCCTTAATTTCTGTTCCTCATAAATTTTGAAATGACTAGCTAATCAGAATAGCCCCATGCTTTGTCATAATATAATTGGATAAAATGTGTACACCATCTCTCTGGAAAGTATCTGCTGTTTTTAGAAGCTGGACTAACTGTATATAAACCGCTATTTTCCTCTCCTCGCTTGGGTGGGATTTCATCTGCCTGTCACTTGTGTCTGCTGTCGGCCTCCATGCGTGTGTCTTGCTATTCTGCTGTAACAGTAATACATATGACAAGGGATTATTGGCCTAATGCATGAATAGTTTTCGAAAATTGAAGGAAACAAAATCACTTGCTGAATACCTTAAGGGATGGCTTGTCAAGGAAGAAATACGCAGGATTCCTGAGGGCAGGAAATTACGTCTGAGTCAGCAATGGATGCCAAGTGTACAGGGTGGAACTTCTGCTCAGTAAGCTCTATTTGTTGGATGAATAAACCTGAGATGACCATTAGCTTTGATAGTATGTTACACTAATATTTTTAGAAGTCCACAAGATTTATTTTCAATTATTAATTTTGTCCAAAATTTGGTAATGTCAAATCAGAGCTTGAGAACATATGGAAAATTTCAAATATGACACACACTTATAAACTAGAAACTATCAGTCCCCAGTAAAGACTGATTTAATATATTAGACTATGTGCATAAAATGAACTATTGTGCAACTATTCAAAATATTTATAACAATATAAAAATTTAGAGGAAAGATATACATTGGTAGATGATTTATTTGAAATTGAAAATTAAAATTGAAAAACCATAGAACAAAAACTTAGTTCTTTTACCATTAAGTGTGATATTTGCCACAGGTTTCTGAAAATACCCTCCAGTAAGTTAGTGACATTTTCCTCTGATCCTAGAATATCAAAGCTTTATTTTTTATTTTATTTATTTATTTTTTTTTGCGGCACCGGGGATTGAACTCACAACCTCGCGCCTGCCAGGGCAGGCACTTAAGGCACTGAGCCGAACTCCCGGCCCTGGTTTTTTGAGGCAGGGTCGCACTATGTAGCTCAGGCCGGTCTTGCGCTCGCGTTGTAGCCCAAGCCGGCCTCGAACCCACAACGCTCCGCCTACCTCAGCCTCCCCAGTGCTGGGATTAAAGGCATGCGCCACCACGCCCGGCTTATTTTTTATTTAATTTTTAAATCTAATGTGGCTGATGAGATTATTGGTATTAGACTACATATTGTTCCATATATATATATATATATATATATATGTATGTATATATATCTATCTTTTTCACTCCTTGTCTCTCTTCTCTCTCTGTCTCTGTATCTCTTTCAAATTTTTATTGTGGTGAAAATTTGCCACAATTTGCCTGGATGACAGTTCATTTTCCTTTAGTTCTGCTCAAATATTTGGTGAGCTCTTAATTCTGAGGTTTTTTCCCCCATGCTTACTTTTCTTTATTCCCTTTCTTTGTTTTTGGATCTATCCATCATGTTTTAATTTATATTTCTAACTATGTTTTTTCTTTCTTTGCAATAAATATTAGACCCTATTTTTAGCCTATTAACTTCTGAATTTCTCCTTTATCTGAATCTGTGATGTTATTTACTCCATATAACTGATATTTTAATTGATAAAATTTACAATTTATGAACTTTCAAGTAGTTTCTCCTTTATAAAAAAAGATCTATAATGTCCATTTAATATGTGTGATATAGAGGTTTTATTTTTTAAACTATTTTTCACTTTGTTAAATATATTCCCTTGTGTATGAACTTAGTCAGCTATTATTACAATCATACTACCTAACAAATAACCCTGAAGAGCTATGACATACAATAAACATTTAAATATTTTTTGCTCACAGACCTGAGGACTAGAATGGCTATATATCAGGTGACTGTTAGCTGAGTGGGACTCCTGACTTCAAGCTATATTTCTGCCCCACTTCATACTCAACTTAGATGAACTATTTGGAGATACATTCTTTTGGTAGATTATAAGAATAAGGAGACCATGCCAAGGGGTGCAAATGTATTGAAAGCCTTGGCTTACTGCCACATCTGTTAACACTGATTTTCATTTGTGTGCTCAAACTCAATAGGATTTTCTGGAACTACTACTTCTGTGACTGTGTATTTGTTCAGTACTACCTTCATGGAGGAAAGGTAGAACTTGGCATCAGATTGCATCTACCTCAGGCTGTCTCTAATGAATGTCTAACAGATGCTATCCATAACCTGTCTATGTATCTTTTCATACACTGCTCTGGTGCATGCTGGCTTCTGGATTGGGATGGGTTACCATGGAGTTAACACCCCTAATAGCAGCTTTCAACCAATTGTGGACTAGAAATGTACATGAACTCTTTAGTTTCCTTGTCCCCAGAGTGGTACAATAGAAAGGTGTTTATTATATGGTCTCCCCAACAGGATTAAGCCTAACTGCCCATGCGGGTACCTCTGTGACTTCCTTCCCTTCCTTCTCTGGTTTCCTAGTCTCCTCTAGGCAATTCTTGGGCTCATTTTCAAAGTAAACAACTTGCATTCCAGTCCTCTCAGCTTCCGCTTTTGGAGGAATCCAGATTTAGACAATATGTTTATTTTGACGATAAAAGGTAATATATGGATTACATTTTTTTGTTTGTACTCTTCAGAATTGTCTAAATGTGCTATAATGAATATATGATCAGGAAAAAACCAACCATCAATGAAAAAAATTCCTGTTATATCACATTGTCATGAACTCCCCCTGATTTTTCTTAGAAGCAGAAAAAATGCACAAATCAGACAAATGAATACAGTTATTTCCGACAAGAACACAAAATTTATCTTGGTTTTTTTGTATCTCAAATGATCATGTGGAAGGTGCATTAAACTAAAATAGTGGGGGAAATGAGAGGCTCAAAACATGGCAGATTTTCCCCAATTTCATCAAGAAAAGATAAAAAGAATAGAAAGATTTCCTGTCATTTCTTCAAAGCCCTGTGTTTTTATGTGTAAAAATGTCATGTTTATCTCCAGAGATCCAGTGAATAAGAAGCGATAATGTCAGGGACACGCTGAAGGCACGCTGTCCACATGCTTCTCTCCTCTCCATTGTTGCCTCCAAGGATAAGAAGAATGAGCCTCTCATCTATCACGTCAACAAATTCATCAGTTTTCTTTGCCAAACAATAGGCCAGAATAGGAAAAGAGTGCAGAAAAGATAACCAAGTCCCTGAACTCATTATACTGGTGGAGAAAGAACATGGACAAGTATCAGGGTGTTCAAGGGACTGTTGAGGGAAGTAAGTACAGAATGCACAGTATCTTAATCTGTTTTTTGGTGCTGTAACACAATATCAGAGACAGGCTGATTTATGAAGGAAAGAAGTTCACAGTGCAAGAGGCTGGGAAGTCTATGGGCAAGGCAGTAACATCTGGAGAGGGCCCTTGTACTGAGAAGCATCATGGTGGAAAAGACGACAAGCATGAGTATGCATCAAAAATTATGCAGGATGATGCATTTGCAACGGTTTGTTTTGGCGATAACTAATTCAGTTCTAAGAGAATTAACTCTCTCCCATGTGAAAGGCATTAATCCTTTTTAATGACTTAATGATCCCTTGGAGGCCCAACCTTTCAATGCTGCTGCAATGGCAATGTAATCTCAACATGAGTGTCAGAGGAGACGATCCCCAGTCAAACCATGGCAGACATTTACTTCACTGGAGGGAAGGCTTGAAAGATGAGAGGACACACACTCGGAGGAAATTCTAGTTTGCAAAGAAAGTGATAGGATTCCTGGACTAGGTGAGAGCTGGGTGTTCTGGAAAAGAGAACAGGAGACAAATGGACTTGAAGAACAGTGAGAGACTCCATTTTGCAAAGCAATAACAAAGGCAACAACAAAGCAAATAAACCCCTAACTCCATATTTAAATATTCCCAAGTTTAGACAGAGTTGCACAAAATAATTATACAAACTCTGTGCAAATGTTTGGTAAGGACAGGAAATTCTCATGCATCACTTTTGAGAGTAAAAATTAGTATGAACTTTTTGAAAGGCAATTTGACCATGGACATTTCAACTTAAACATATTATTTCTCCTTTTACTTAGAACCTTTCCACATTGCTTCACATTTTAGAATTGTGCATTACTTGTGTATTAACAAGCTAATAAAACATTTAAACCAGGGTCTTCTGATGAGTCATGTTGTGACCCATATACTCCACATCTAAATACTTAGACTGGGGCAATAAAAGCATAGAAGCACATGATCTTTAAAAAATTTAAGCGGGTATTTCAAAGTGGAATCAAGCAAAGAATTCATGTTCTTAGAGCAGCTACGATAATGTTCTATCAAATATAAGTGCTGAATGTAGAAGAAATCAGCTTAAGATCAATTTTTTTGCTTCAATTAAAAATGTGTTGCTTGAACTGTGTCCAACTCAGGTTTTCATGGCATTTTTAAGCCTACTTTTGGTTCCAAAATTTTTCACCATTTATCACATTTCACACCCACCCTGCTAGGCAGAAACACAAGGCTGGTCTGTGCGAGTTAAATACGTGAGTGTGTGCCAGTCCCACTCTTGCGTCATTTCCCCTCAGTGATCCAGGAAGAAGCTTTGAGCGGCAAAGTGGCATCACAGGCGCCAGCTTACTGCAATCCATGTTTCAATAACTCCCAACTGGGCCAGACTGAATCCAATAACAAAAGATGAAAGTGTGTAGGTCTATTAAACTACCAGGTGCCTGAATTTACTTAAATCACATATTAATTTCCTTTCCTGATCTCACTGCTAAGCTGTCAAAGCTCTATCCATGTGTCACTGAGTCAACTGTTTTGGGGTCAATCATGTTGAATTGCTTTGCTATTAATTGGATCACAGCCCAGTAGATTTAATTCATTCTTCAGGCTGAAATGGCCCAGGGTTCGATCACCCCCAGGTCCTCTCCGTAAAAACAGCACAAAGGAATATGTCATCTAATTTTCCTCCTGAATATCAATCTTAAAATACAGGTATAGACACTAACATCCCAGACAGAATAAGGCACAGTAAGCTATTTGTGAGTTGAGCACTCATCCAGGTCCGAAGAGCAACTATTTACTTGAGTTATTAAGGTATATTTTTGTTTTATTCTTCGTCTTAACTACTGTCATAAATGTAATAGTTTATGGCTTTTAGTTCTTCTTCCAACCCCCTTATTTGTAACTGTCACTTTTCCAGAATGGAATTTTCTACCATCTATCCCAGATCTCTTTCTTAAAAAAGTTAAGTCCTATTCATCTTTAACACCTTTGCAAATGCCCACACTCTCTTGCTCGTTTCCTGCTTTTAATGTTTTCAAAAGCCCTTTCCTCCTAGCAGACTGGAATGATTCCAAGAGCCCTTTCAGAGGCATGATTCATGGGATCCATTTTCACTGGGGAAGAAGTGTGGCATCTTGAAGAACAGTGGAAGGCTCTTCTTAGCTGTGATATTTTTGCAGCTCTTAAAACCACCTGGTTGTATTCTTTAACATTCTCGATGGTGAGAATTCCACCTTCCAAACATGGCTCTAATCCACAGCTGGAAGTAACATGTTCTCCAAATCTCCCCGCCAAAGAGTTAAATGTCTTCCTAGCATTTTAAATCATTTAAAGGCCCTTAACCACTCAAGATGGCACAAATTCTCCTCCCAATCACATGGAAAGCATCACACAATTGACAGAGAACATTAGAATGACTTCAAAACCACAGGTAGAAAAACATTAGGAAGAAGGATAATACCCCAGAGATTTATGAGTGAAAATCTTTACCTAAGCAAGACTGAAAAGGATTATTAGGAATGAGTGAGAGAATCCTCCTTTGATTTCACACCCAAGTTGGTGAGAATTCACTTTTTCTTGCTGGATGTGTAAAGACAAAAGTAGGCTTCTTCAAAATAAATAAACATAAACTCTACAGGAATAAATCAGAGTTGTTTAAATAGGCAAAGTAAAAACCAACACACTGAGAGTGTTGCCAGAGAAGGTTAACATATAAGTTTCAGTGCACAAGGTAGGAATCTCCATCAACAGTGTGGATAGATGCCATCTGATTGGATGGGATGCTAGAAAGAATAAGACAGAAAAAAAAAAATTCGGCTCTTCTCTGAGAACTATAACAGACACATTTTCTGCAGCCTTAAACAACAAAATTCTTGGCTCTGGGACTTATACCAGAGTCCTCCTAACTATGGAGTTTTAAGATTTTGGCCTTAAACTGAAAGCTTCCTCATTGGCTTCTCCAGTTCTGAGGCCTTTGGCCTTGAAATGAACTACACTTCTGGGATCCCATGCCTGCTGCCTGAAGGTAGGTTGCAGTGGAACTTAGCCTGCGTGGTCGTGTGCAATGGTCCCTCCAATGAAACCCTTGAATATATCTACACACATATCCCATTGGGTCGGTCTTTCAGGAAAACCCTAACATTCCTGTCTAAAGTAGTCTCCTTTTACACTCACCTGATCTCCAATACTTAATAGGTTTTATTCCTGTTCAGCATTTTTTCATGGTCTATTTCCTTGTTAGAAAATAAAAATGCCATGAGAGTAAGGAGTTCGTCTCTGTTATTCAGTATTGTATCCCCAGGATTTAGAAAACATTGATAAATATAGCATTCCATGCTAATTTGTCGAATGAACAGATGATGAATTTAAAGATCTTGTGCTAGAATGTAGTTTGTTAGTCAAAACAATTCATTATTGAACCAAGCACAATAAATTCATAATTTCACCTCATGAATAAGCTGTTTAGTAATGATGAACAACGGCACAGTGGAGGAGCCTTGAGAAGCGCATTCTTTTGAGAGATTTTCCTTGTTTTGTTTTTTTTTTTTTTTTTTTTTTTTGCCACACCAGGAATCGAACTCAACCTCACGCCTGCCAGACAGGCGCTTAAGCCACTGAGCCAAACTCCTGCCCCTAGATTTTTGAGGCAGGGTCGCACTATGTAGCTCAGGCCGGCCTTGCACTCATGTTGTAGCCCAAACCAACCTCGAATTCACAGCACTCCGCCTACCTCAGTCTCCTAAGTGCTGGGATTAAAGGCGTGCGCCACCACACCAGCTTGATTTTCCTTATTTTCTGGGTCCTGCATATTCAAACTACTCTGGAGCAAAATTTTCCCAAGTTTTTTGATGGTGTGAATCACTTATGGCCAGTGAATTTCTACTCTTCTACTCTTCACTATTTGGCTTCTGAATATAGTGAAATCTTGAGTCTAGGATGAAGTTTGAGTGTTTGAATGACTAGCAAATACGTCCAAGTGCTTTAAACCAGTAAAGCTTGAAAAACACAGCTGTTATCAGAGGTTTGCAAACTTTGGTACAGAGTAGAATCCCAAAGCCCAGGTTGAACCCTCATACTAATTAAATCATAATATTTGGTGGTCAGACTGAGGCATAGGTCATTTCTAAAACTCTCCATTATTCTAATACATGTCTAAGTGTGAAAAGTACTTCTCCCCAGTACAGTAGTATTTCTCAGACTTTAATTTGAATATGAATCACTCAGGGATGTTGTTAAAATGCAGTCTTAGATTCAGTAGGTCTTGGTTGGAGCTTAATATGCTGTTTCTTCAGCAAGCTCCCAGTACTGTTGGTGCTGGAAATTCTCATGCCCTTATTGAGTAACAGAGTTCTAGTGAATCCACAAATAACCCAAAATACAGTGACACAGTGACATATATATATATGGCATAGAAGCCATTAAGACACATAGTAAAGACTGTGGTGTTGGGCTTAGAACATGATACCCTTAAATGTTGCACTCTGGCACGCTGAGTTATTAAACTAAGTGACATTTGAAGATGTCAGAAGCAATATCTTTCTGACTTTTACCTGTCCTTCTGTGTCCTGCTCTCTTTTTCTTCCGAGGTGAGTCATTGGTGTTAGGATACCTCTAATCCAAGAACACGACCTCCTATTCCCCAAAACCAGTCATAAAATCATGAACGGCCATTCTCTTTGTCTCCCTTGAAGACTAATCCAGAAGAATCCTTCCCAGTCCAGAAACATTACACAAAGAGCCCAAAAAAGAATCTGGACAGGCAGACCTTGCTGAGGTTTCCCTCCAGTTCAGTACCACTATAGCATAGCTTCTTGTCCAATCACATTTCCACATGGCTGTTCAGTCTCCCTTGAAGGTACGGACAAAATGTTATAGTTTTCATGGGTGTTTTGGTCTTTATTTCTGAAGGATCCTGTGTCATATAAAGCAATCAAATAAACTTTTTGTGCTTTCCTCTTGTTAACCTGTTTTTGTTATAGGAACATTGGCTATGAACTTACAATGGGCGAGAAAGTGATCACTCTTCTCAATCCCTACAGTGGTGGTGCCGGAGTGTATGTATAGCATTTGCGTCCCTACATCAACAGTATTATCCAATTAATTGTATTTTGTTTTATAAAGTTTAGCTGCTTGGAGTTTGATGCTAATACAATCCATTTATTTTCACAACCCATTTTTAAATTGACAAATATACTTTACAGTCAGTTCATGTTAAGTGCTATGCTTACTCTCTCATAGATGTCAATCACTATTAAATCTGCAAATAAGTATACTTATGCAGTTAAAGCTGTGTTTTGATGTAGCCTGTCATTCCAATATGGTCCCCTGTCCTAATAACACACAAAAGAATGGAAAATTCTGCAAATATTTGAAGTCCATCAGTTGCTGAGGTGGATAACAACCTTTTCAGTGCATCCTAGAACATTAATTTCTTGCAGTATTAAATAAACAGTCCCATCTATATCTTAAATCTGAGATTTGGTCCTAGGAACGCACTGCTCTTGGTGGAGCTGGTGATCAGTTTCTGGGTCTGGTCCTTACCTGTCCCTGCAAGGCCTTGTGATAAGCAGAAGCTGTGAGTGTGAATAAAGAGGTTTCCCTCGACTGACTGTGGTCAAAGGCCACGACTTTGTATTCAATCAGTTAGACTTTTGGCAGTTTCATCAGGGAGCAATAATAGATCTGATTATCTACTTAATGACTGACATAATCCAATTCCTTATTGATAAAGCCACTGCTTTGTGCTCAAACATAATGAAAATTGAGGGGGAAAATTGATTCCTTTGTTGAAGACTAGTCTGTGTCCTTAAAATGTGGAGTCTTTTAGGAAGGGGAGAGGTGACATGATTCCATTTCAATAGGTTCACCGCCAGTGATGACTTGAACAGCCCAGTCAATGAGTCTTGAATTATGATAGTTACCCAGCATAAGCATTCTTTTGGCTTGCATGATCTGAGAAGGAAACAATTTTTTAAAAAATTAGTATAAGATAACCAGATAAACTCAATTAAAATCTTAAGTTCTCCTCCTTGGAAGAGAATCTATATTGGTCTACAGAGGCAACATATTTAAGAGGGAGACATTATCACAAAGTGGAACTAAAACTAGTTTCCTACTTGTTAACTGTGCAGAATTAATCATGCTTCCTCCAGACTTTAAGATTCAATTCCCTTATGTCTAAAGTTGGACCATAAAGTCCTTTCCATTTTTTAAATACTATGAACCTCTGAGAGCATTTTAGCTGATATGCTCCTATGATGGCTCAATTTGGAAACAAGAGATTTGTACTTGACTTTTAGTTAGCAAGCCTTCATTTTCTGATGGTCTCTGCTGGCCACCAAACCCTGATGATGCAGAGATAAACACAAGTGTATTCTAATCTTTCAGATGGAAAGTTTTAACTTTGTTCTGGAATAAAGTGAGGGTATTTGTGCCCTGAACTTCAGGTACTTTTCACTGCATACAAATTGACTTAACAAAATAAGAGGGCATATAGCCATGCATGTTTATTTAGCCCCTTGTAACTAACTCCCCTTTCAGCGCCTTGGTCACACTGTTGTGAAAACAGCAAGGTAATTACTAAGTTCAGTCAGCTTCTATGATGTCATAAATGGAAAGACCAGTGAATGCTCTGTTGCTAGACATTAAGGCTGGGAATGATGTCATTCTTTAAAAATAAATAAGCATAACCTAATGTCTTTTTATTAATAGTCAGCTAATTGGTGCATCTGAAGAAGGAAAGCCTTGTAGAGGGAATGAGAAACTGCCTCTGACATCATACCAACAGCACAAGAGGAACTTTCTTCTCTGAGTATATACACGTGCACACACACACACACACACACACACATGCACACTTGTACATGGTCATGCACACACACAAGGTTAAACTGGCTTCTTAAATAATGAATCCCTAGATAATACTCCAAGAAACATGAAAGGGAATCCGCAATTTGATTGGATCACAACTGGAAAAAATTAGATTGAAAAGTGACAGAATGATGTGATATAATACCTCGTAATAACATGGCTGAGGAGGAAGCGGAGTGATAGGCTCTGGCTGGAGTGATTCCTCGTGATGTTACTGGTTATCTTTTGATTCAGCCCCCGCAGCTGACCAGATCTTACCTGTGCTTTCGTTTGTTTGCTCAAGGGCACTCAACAACTGCGAAGTCTTTGTAAAGTGCAGTTTAGTTGAATGAAAATAGAATTGATAACAGGCCTGTAGGTTAGGGAGAAAGACACACACATACACACACACACACACACACACATACAATCATTCATCAGTAAGGAAACTTTAGAAGGGAAGAGGAAGGAACTGTAGAGAAATCAGACTAACCAGGTATTATGACTTTTAAGTACTTATGGCTTTAGAGACCGACATGTCTCTTATCAGTGGGTTAGAATGCAATGTGCTTTCTCCCCAGCAGACTGAATATGTCCCTATCTCTTTGATTCTGAAGGTATTTTTGCAATGATTGTTGTAGCAATGGGAGAAAGAAAGACTTTTTTAAGTTTTCCGGAGCATGTTCACTACGCAGTATTTGCTATGGACAAAAGTGATAAAATGCTCCTTTAGGTTGGAACACCTGGCTCACTATCAGTGGAAACACAGTCCCACGTGTACTGATGTCAGCCTGTCTCCATCTGCAGCCTGGACTTTCCTGTGCTGTGCATGGTGTGTGTGCATTTCAGTCAGGATGGGCATTTTCTCATGGCTCATTACTGTAAGGGAAAGAGGTCAGAAAACTACCATCCAGGAATAATCACAGTATAGGCCAAATATCTCCTGCCTAAAAAATTTAGAACCAGAAGTGTACCAGACTTCAAATTTTCATATTTTGAAATATTTATAGATACATAATGAGTTACCTTGGGCATGGTACCCAAACCTGAACAGTAAATTCATTTATGTTTCATACTTAGCAAGGTAATTTTGTATAATATTTTCAGTGCACATGTGTTTTGACTGTGACCCCTCACATAAAGTCAAGTGTGGAATTTTATGCATGTAGGGTTGTATTGGTTGGTGCCTGAAAAGTTTCAAAATTTGAAGCATTTTGGATTTCAAATCTTTGTGTTAGAAATGCTCACCCTATATTGGCTTCCTTGTCAGTTAGTGCTCAAAAACAGTGGGTAATCTACACTTACAGATCACATTTCTCCTCAAATATCCTGAGAAACTGGCTCACAATTGAAGGATTTCATCAAAGAAACGATTTATCAAAAGAATGAAACCATTTTCCTGGCCCTTACCTCTCCTTCGAAGTAGCAGAGTTGAAGTTGCCCTCTGAATAGCCTTACTACCATGTTTGAGGCTATTCAGTGGCCACTCTGTCAAGATGGCTCTCCTATATTATCCAAACAGAGCTCCACTTGTAATGAAACACATGACAGATACCTTGCTACTGAGAGTAAGAAGCACCGTAACAGAGAAAAGGAAGGCAGGGGCAGAAAACCTATTGAGTGGATGCCGGTATGAACCCCCTTAAAAGGAAGCACAGACATGTTCAGGGATGATTATTAACAACACAATAGCAGTAATTGGGAGTCAGAAACATGACTTCTGTTGTATTCATGCAAGACTCTGGTTCTCCAAGTGTTGCCCCATTGTGTGAAATGCAAATTCTCAGACTACATCAGTATCTGAATCAGAAAATCTGCAAAAATATCCTGGCAATTTTGTTTTTCCAGAAATTTTGATGCATCCTAAAGTGAATGTCACTGGTCTAAGAAACTTCCTGAAGGTAAGCCAGTTGTAATTCATTCCTTCTGAAATCAGTTGTCTGATGCTTACAGGATCCCTGTAGCACTTTGCTTTCACCTTTATCATACTCTCTCTGAGCATAGCTATTGACTAGGAAAGGTGTCTGTGACAAGGAAAAGATAGTTTGAGCTGCTTAATAGCTATGGAATTTAGGGCAAGTACAGCCAGTTTGTGAGCCGCAGTTTTTGTATCTCCAAAATGAGAAGCTGAACAAGACAATCTCTAAGGTTCTATTAAAATTAAAATTATATAATTCTGTGAGTTGTCAGTGCTATTATTCAGAATTGCAAATCTCCACTGCTGTTTTCTTCATATTTACAGAATTGCACAGAAGAGTAAGGAGTCAGAAACTACTCTTCAGGGTAGCAGCACCATACACAATGGGGACCTTGTGCCTAACAAGGCCCTTATCAAAAAAAAAAAAAAAAAAAAAAAAACTGTGTGACATCATTGTCTGAGCCAGAAACAGTTATATACAACAAATACACATGTCTAAATTTATCAGTCTGCATTCTTGGGACATACACTACAGATAGTGTATTAATGTTAGCATGAAGGCAACAAGTTTTCTAGACATGCTATTCTCAAACAAATATTGAATTACTAAATGGTAAATTCAGCTAAATAGGCATTATGATGAGGTACTGATTTATTGAATGATGACATGAAATAATAATAAATATGAGACCAAAATCTTTGGAAAACATTTTAGAAACCAGTTGGTGCATACCTTACACAGAAGAGACTGCACCAGGCTTACTCTATTCTTTTATTTAACAACATTGTTTTAGTTCCTTGGTATGGAAAATGGAAGACAAATGAAAAAGAAAATATAGTAAAATGATGAACTCTCAAATTTGGTGGAGCCAAAATTTAGGGCAAAGACTATTTTTCAAGAAATACACGAACATTGTGTTAGCCATTGTTGATTTCCTATTGTTGGGTTTTGAAGTCATTGCTTTCATTGTTTTGCTTTGATTGGTTTTATTCTGCTTTATTTTGTTTGATTTTATTATGTCTGATGGAGTAGACAACTATTTTGAAGAAAACAAGGGAATTATGGTAGCCATCATTGATTTCCTTTTATCTTGTTTTGAAATCCTGTATCATTTTCATTGGTCTGTTCTGATTGGTTTTATTCTGTTTTATTTTGTTCAGTTTTACTCTCTTTAAAATAAAAAAAAGTTTAAAAAAAGAAATACACAAACAGTGTAGATCACGGGAGAAGGTGAGCATAAGAACACAAGAGCAAGATGTTCTTCGTGCAGCACAAGTGAAGAAAACTTGTGAGGCTGAGCACTGCATGGTTGATGAGCTAAACACTAATTGTGTCAGTTAGCTTTCCATCACTTTGCCAGGATACCTGAGCTGACTAAGATATAAAGAGACAGGTTTATTTTTGGCTGAGCTTTGGAATTTATAGTCTATGATTGCTCCTATTGCTTTTGGGCTGTGGCAGTCCTGGTATTGGCACAGGAGTCATGGTAGGAGCGCGTGACGGGGCCCTCACCTCACAGAGTGAGAAGCACCTGGGGTCCCAAATTCCTTGTCCAAAGTACACCCTCAGTGACCTAATGACTTCCCACAAGGACCTACCTTCTTAAGGTTTAGCAGCCTTCCAGGAATGCCACAATGAGGACAAAATTTTTAACACATTGGCCTTTGAGGATCATTCCAGATCCAAACAAAAGCATCAATAACAGCAATGGCATATATTGAGAGTTGGTGGCTCTTTTACATGCTATCCTCATACTCCCAATACAACTATATTTGGTAAAAACTGCTTACAGATGAGATACTCGAGACCCTAGAAGGTTGGTGAGTGGCAGAGGAAAGAGTTGAACTCAGGCAGGGGATTTCCAGAGCTTACACATTTATCCAATAAACTGTCTTTCCATACTAGAGATATTTCAATTTAATGTTCCCATTTTACAGATCAAGGTGAAGACAGTGCGACTTTCTGCTGGCAGATGAATCCCTCAATTTGTATTAAGCCACCTCAAAAAAAAAAAAAAAAGCACTGATACCCCATCAAAGGTAAATTGAACTCAAATCCCAGAAGAGTCAAATCTGGACCATCTTTGAAATTGTGCGAGTGACTTCATAGTGCGACCCAGGCTGAGAAACCACGGGTAGCCAAAGGGCTTTGGGTGTCATCTTTTTGAAGTTTCAGCTCTATCACTTGGCATCTCCTCATATGTTCAGATAAGATATCTTTTTTCTTGAGGTGACTTTAGTACAGATAGCATTCTGAAGGCCCTGATGTAATTGCAGGTCCCCAACCATGTACAGTCATTCTCTCTACTCTTCGCTGCTGACATAATCAAGTAAGAATATTGAACTTTGTTTTGCTTTGTGCTCCAATACTGTGTGTGATATCTAGCATTTGGGGCATCAGCAGAACTGTGGAGTAATAACTAACATTTTAAAAAATCTGACTATAATAATCAAAGTTTGTGACCAATAAAAGTCAGTGATGCTGACAAGTATGGTGAACATTATCCCCTCAGATATTTGACTCTTATGCTTAGCAAAATGTGAATAACTTCTTTCTGACCATGCAGAAAAGTTCAAGTGTTGTTTCCCTCTATCCTTTTTCTGGAGTTTTTTCCATGTGAACAGGCCATTTTTAATGAGGCAAGTTTACCATGACAAGGCTCGAGATGATTTGTTCTTTGTCTTTAACGACTTAAAGAATTTTTGACAATCATGAAACTGACATGTTGATTTGTTGCGTTCAGACAACTCAGTCATAAGACAGAAACCTATGTTGAAAGGTGGGCAAGTTTTCAGTTACACATCAAAAAAGCTTCTTGGTTGCTGAGTAAAAATACACTAGAATCGACATGGAATGGGCAATAAAACAAGGCCTGTTCTGGTTGGATTGACCTCACCTGGGTAGCCCATTTTGCTTGGCCTCTTTACACTCTGCAATTTAAAATTTCCTTAAAATATCCTAATTCGAACCCACCATATATCCAGAGCTATTTTGTGAAGGCACCATGGCCCAAACTGAAGCTGAAACTCCAAGTCCTTATGGGTGTTTAAAGCCCCTCCTCAGGAGAGAGAGAATATTTTCTTGCCAAATCACTGCTCTCAAAACAACCTGCAGAATGGGGGCCTCATTACCTGTGACCGTCAGTGCCCCCCAGCTGCGATGCTCTGCTTGGCTGCTCCACTTCTTCCCAGCTCCCTGTTGGGTTTACGTGTATTTTAATTCCCTCTCGAGAAGGGGTATACGTCATTAGTGCTAAAGTGATCACTGGAATGATCCATTTTCTGAAAGTCAACTTTGGGTTCCTAGCCACCTACATTATATTATTTCAGAGCTGGACGTGGGTGAGTGGGGAGACATGCACAGAAATGTCTTGACAGAATGACACCGAAGGTTTAGAAAAGCCAAGTGACATTCCTGAGAACAGGGGAGTCACTCTTCAGAGCTGAGAGGAGCTGCCCTTCTGGCATTCTCATGATGCCTCTAAGGTTTTAAGTTAGTTACCGCATTCTGAATTTTAAAAATCTTTTTGATGAAGGGAAATTTTACGTATATGAAAGTAGGTGGAAGAGCATATGACTTTCCAATACCCAAGTTCAACAACTATTAATGATAACTGTTCAACCTTGTCAGTCTAGCTCAGTCGGTCTTGAAGTTGTGGTCGATCCTGGTTCTCACTGGATTCAATACATGGTACCTGTTGTAACTGGAGAAAGTGGCCGAAGCAGGAGATCTCTCTGCGCTTCCTCCAGTCCTTCTCGCCTCTCTCTTTGGGTCTTTATTTCCTTATGAAATCTCCCACATCATGTCAACTTATGCCAAATACTTTTGTCTGTTTTTTCTTGTTAGACTGACTTTTGTCATAGAGGCCTCTTCTAAGACTATAAGGTAGGTAGAAGGAAAGATATTTTCCTACTCTATATTTCATCTACCCTCAAACCTCCTTTACTCTGTCCTAAATTAGTTTGAAACAAATCCTAAACATTGCATTACTTCATTCATAACTATTATGGGTTATATGAAAAATGTTTAAAACCCCACAGCCATATAACAAACATTATCATTCTCAAAAAATTCACAATATTTCTGGCATTGTCATATACATAGCCTTCAAATTTTCAGTTGTCATAGAAGTGTTATTGTTCACAGTAACTTAGTAGTGCTATTATTTTAAAGTAATACAAAATATAAGACATTTTGTGTCTGAAGATTAAAATCTGGCTGAATGGCTTCACAGTAAAAGATTATCAAGCATGTAAGAGGAACGAAGAAGAATGTTATAGATAACATAGGTTTTCAAAATCAAGGTGTAAGATCAGCATAGAATCCTATGCTCGGGAAAGAAGCAGGAGTATAATTTGAACTTGACCTTGCAAATGAGGATTTAAAATATCTTAAAGAGATTTTTAGTGTGTTGGCCTAGAAGTTTTGCATCTTTACAAAAAAAAAAAAAAAAGAAGCTAAATCTTATGAGGTATTTCAAGTTAAATCTGATTCTGGAAGTCCTTAAATATCAAACTCAGAGTTTTCTGTTCATCTTTGCATGTATCGGAAGGCCTTTGAACATTATGAAAGCAATTTGGCCTCATGAACAGTAGCCAAACAGGAAAGTAACATTTTGTCATTGTACAAAATAAATCGAAGTGGAAGTAAGACCTATCTGTCCTCATACCACCATCAGAAAATATAATTAAGAAAAAAGTATAATTTAAATGATAACCACTACACACTGAAGATATTAAGATTTTTTTCCCCCCTGGGACATTCTAACATCATTTGTCAACATACTTCAAATTAAATTTGGAAAAAAAAAAGAACATGAATAGCTATGCCTCCAGTAAAGATATTTGAAGTTGTTTATTGAATTGGAATTCAATCTCCATAATTCTGTGGCTCCCTCTTTTCATCCATAATAATTCATCTCTATAATTAAAGCCTAATGAACCAAACAGTTTCTCTCTTCATAATCAAGTTCAGCTGTCTAAGTGGCCAACAGTGAAATAAAATCTTTCCAGTAAACAGACTTAGTACTCCTAGTTAGAAAAAATATGTATTTTTCTCTTCAAATTTTACATTTACCCCCATTAATTAAATTTATTTTCTTAAGAATGCAAGGAGGTCAGAAAGACCAGCAACAGGGATTCCAGATAACCTCCAGAGCCGGAACAAAACCATATCATTATTAAATTAATTAATGGATGCTACTTGGAATCTGAAAATGTGCTGTGTCGTCTGTGATCTATTGAAGGCCTTTCATCCCTTTGTTTCATGCTTTGTCACTTAACAACGCTTTGGTTCTTGAGAGGAGGATGGATAAGCAAGAAGAAATTTCCATCTTTGAGTCTTTATTCAAAAATTAAATACCTTTGGAAATGTAAGGCTTTAAGCTATTATCGGCTAATGTCTCTGAACGTGATTACTTGTGTCCAGCCGGGACCAGCCAGCAGCATCAGCAGTGGAGCCTGGTTGGAAGGTCCTGCCTGGAGAATCGTAGAGTAAGGACACGAAGGACGACTTTGTCCTCTACAGCTTCGCAAGCAAAACTAGTGAAGTCTCTCAAATCAAATCACTGTCCCCTATCGGCATTAACATCAGGAACTGCCATCCCCGAGCAGCTACCATTGCTGCTGGGAAGACTGTATTGCTGAGATAATTGTAAGTACTACGTATTTATAATGTAATCTTTTTCATTTCTCATTGATACACAGTAACCATACATGTTTATGGGGTACCTGGTGATGTTTTGACGTATGCATGCATTATATAATGATCAAATCAGGGTAATTAGCCTATCTGTCAGCTTAGACATACATGTTTTTTTTTTTTTTTTTTTTTTTTTTTTTTTTTTTTTTTTTTTTTTTTTTTTTTTTTTTTTTTTTTTTTTTTTTTTTTTTTTTTTTTTTTTTTTTTTTTTTTTTTTTTTTTTTTTTTTTTTTTGGTTTTTGATACAGAGTCTTACTATGTAGTACAAGCCAGCCTTGAACTTCCTTATGTAGTCCAAGCTAGCCTCAAACTCATTTCAATATTCCTGCCTCAGCCTCCTGAGTGATGGAATTGCAGGCATACAATACCACACCTGGCTGTATATGTCCGACGCCGCCTCCGTTGTGAAGAAGGAGACGTGGGAACACACCGG
>RJWM01001368.1:0-19672 GCA_004363535.1 Dasyprocta punctata | reverse complement strand
GCCATAGAACACTAAAACATTTCTTCTAACGTAGTATTACAGGCCAACCTCTCCAACCTCCTACCCTCTCTCCTGCTCTACCCAACCTCTGGTGACTAACGTTCAATTTTCAGCTTCTGCGGGATCAGAATTTTTAGATTTCACATGTAAATGAGATCATGTCATGTTAGTCTTTTCAAGCCTAGCTTATTTCACTTAATACAATGTCTTCCAGTCTTATCTGTGGTGTTGCAAATAATGATATTTTATCTTTTCAAACTCTGAATAGCATTCCATTGTGGATATACACTACATTTTTTATCGATGGACACTTAGGTTCATCTCTTCTCTTGGCTGTTGTGAACGGTGCTGCCCTATACATAGGAGTGCGTGGATCTCTGACAGCCTGATTTCATTTCCTTTGCCTGTATACCTAGCTGTGGGATTGCTGGAACATATGGTAGTTTTGTTTCGTTGTTTTTGAAGCAGAACCTTGCTTGTGGTTCGTGCTGGACTCCGAAGTCCTTCTGCCTCAGCCTCCTGAGAGCTGGGATTACATACATGTAAAACTATGCTGGGCTGACAGTAGTATTTTTGCTTTGTTTTTGTTTTATTTCTTTATTCATTTATTTATTTAATTTTGAGACAGCATCTTGTGATACAGTTCAGGTTGGCCTTGAACCTACTATGTAAACCAGACTGGTCTTGAACTCAGAGCAATTCTCCCGCCTCAGTCTCCTGAGTGCTGGGACTACAGGCATGTGCCACCATCACACCCAGAAGGTAGTGATATTTTTAATATTATTCTGAAAACCCTCCAGACTATTTTCTGGAGTGAGTATACTAATGTAGATTCCTACCAACAGTGTATGAGTATTCCACAAGATAATAATAGTTCCGCTGAAGCTGCAATAGGTCAGGGTTTTAAACTGGCACTCATGGCTACTATTATGGTTTATATAAGTAGCCCCCTGAAGTCTTGTGAGCTCATAGGTGGGGCTTTTGGGAGGTGACTGAAACGTGGGGAAGTGATATGGTCCATTGATGAGCCTATGACAAACGTGAAGTTAGCGGGTGTGGTCACTTAGGGCCTGGACATGAGCTGTTTCTCTTCTGCCACGCCCCTTTCCCATGCTGCCCTGCCTAGGAGCCAGCTGACTGTGGACTGAAACCTCTACAGATTGTGAGCCAAAATAAAACTTTCCTCATTAGAGCTGCGGGTGTCAGGTATTGTGTCCCCACAATGAGAAAGTAGCTAAGACAGCCACCCACCCTGTGGCCCACAGCTGCAGTCTGTTTTCCCTCCATTCTAGTTTTTAAAAAGCTCTACCCAACTTTTAGGAAGAAGCTACTTCACAGACATGTATGATTTTTCAGCTTCTCTTAGAAGATAGGAAGATAGGATCACATTGGCATTGGGGTCTCCCCTTCTGGTCGGGGTAACTCCCCTCTCTGAAAAGGGATGCATCCCATCCTTCCTGGGCTCTCAGCACCCCAGCCCAGAGGCCACTTCATTCACCATTATCGCTGCCCTGGAACGGATTGATTTTTCTTCTGATAGATATTTTCTTATAACCTTGTCTCTATAAAAACTGGAAAAATTAAAGACAGCTATAAAAACATTGACTTTGTTCTTTTCTGCCTTGTTCTCTAGGGTCTGCACCACAGGCAGCAGAGTTCTGCCTTCTGTGTCTAAATCTTTGGATCAACAACCCTCCTCTCACTGGTCTCTAACTTTTCTTCCTTCATCTTTTATCCCTTTCATTTTACATTTCCTCTTGTACTCCTTAAATAATACCTTAAACCCTAGAATTAGCTCAGTCATGTCTTTTATTCCTTTTTTTCCACATTTTAGCACAGAAATCCTTTGTTAGATTTGTTTCTGTTGACATTTCACCTTTTACTAACTGTCTGGTGGGGAATTTAACTACTTGTGTATAATTTGTCCTCAAATATTATGAAAGGACTTTTTAAAATCTGGAAGTTTGCTGGGTCCTCAAATGGCATCGTATGCACATGCATTACTCGAGAAAAGGAGTTGCATTCATTCTGGTATTCTCAGCATCTAACTAGAGAAATAGCGAAGTCCCTTAGAAAATGTTTGTTGCATGAACTTTCCCAAGCTTACTGAGATTACAGGGTCTGCAAACTTTTCTTTCTGATGGACAGATGGTAAATATTGGAGGCTGAGTGGGGTCAGGGGTAATGGTTCTGTGACAGCTCAGTTTTGCAAGTATCCTACAGGGTAAACAAATGGGTATGGTTCCAATAAAACTTTATTCACCAAAAATGATGATGACCCAGATTTGGCCTGCAGGTCTGTCATTTGCTAACTCTTGGCTGAGATGAGGTGGCATCTTAAAGCATTTGGAGAAAATCACCAGAAACAATCTTTTACTCATTTTCCTTCTCTGTGTAGAGAATGAACTGAAAATAAAAACATCTGTCAAATGGCTATTATAATCCAAGTATTTAATCAGTGTTCATTGAACACTTACTGTATTCTGGACCCTGTGGTAGGTCTATGAAATATATCTGAGCAGGAAGCAGATTCTCCCCTGAATCAGGTTTCAAAATGTCAGGGAAGAAAAACTATACCTATACTCTCATAGGTCCTATTTTGGGGGTCTACAAATTAAACAGACAAAAAAGAGATTAGCAGGGTAAAAGAATCAGATTTTTTTTAGATGTGTAAATGGGATTCACAAAGAAAGGAAATTCAGTCAAGTATTTAGAACCTGAGACTTCTGTACCATCTGAACAGGGAGTAGAGCAGGCTGGGGCCACTACTGAAAAATAAATACGTCCTTAGAAGGAATGCCTGAGAGATCTGATAGTTTTATGAACATGTCTGTTGAGGCATTCCTGACTTGCAGTGACTTCTCCCACCTTTAGTGAGCTGATCGTCCTGGGTTATGTGACTCCTGGGGGGGGAGATTTACAACAGTTCAATTCTTTCTGGAAGCTTCACTTTTAGGAATATAAAGGAGCTTAGAAAAAGACTTTCATTGTGCTTGTTGATTCTTGAGTACCTTTAGCTCAAAATAAGCATTATAGCACTATGGTATATCCTGGATTCACTCCTGGGAAAAACAGGTAAGATTACAGGAAGTGAAAAGACAGCGTGAGTCACAAAGTGATGAGCCAGAGCCCAGGTGTCACCAGAGTGCACTGGAAGAAGAAGAAGTGGGACTGTCCCAGGAATAAACTGAAGACTGAGGTTGAGTGGGTGCCTCCTTGAGGGAGGAAAAGATAAGACGGGATGGGGAGAACACAGCAGGCTCACGAGCTGGCCTACGGAAAGGCTCTGAGGCAAGAACGGCGAGGTGCGTAAGGGGAAATGCAAGTGTATTTATATCTGACAGGGAAAGAGCTGGGTATCAGTGACGTGGAAAAAGTAAGAAGTGTGATTTAACACTCAGATAATACTTTACATTAAGCCTAAAGTCAGGAACTGACTTCATTTATCCTGGCCCCTCCAGTTCCAAACACATAGGTGCAAGCTCAGAGGTTACCTTCAGCTTAATGTCTGAGCACTAGGCTAATCATAAAGGAGGAAAAAGTTTCACCACAGAAATTTTTTATGCTTGGGTGATTTTCCAGAGGCCTCTGCCACAGTCTGCTTCACATGTGTTTTGGGAATCCAAAGGAACTCATAACTCCAAATTTGTGCACACTACAATAAACACATCCACATTTATGCAGAACTTTCGTCAAGTTTTATGAAAGGCAAGTATAGTACATTGACTGTAACCATGGAAACAATCCTGTACCCTCCCTGAATATGTCCTGTGTGATGTGACTTCACCGTTCCTCCCATGAGGACATGGAATTTATATCCTCACCCCTTGAGTTTGGCCTGGCTTATGACTCAATTTTGCCAACATGAAGCAGAAATGATGGTGTGGCAGGTCTCAGCTGAAGGAAGAAAGGATTTTTCCTCACCCGTCACTTCACTAGGTTAAAGGCTGAGATAACTCTAACAAATGACAGATTAATAAGAGAAAAGTATAAATATTTATTTCAGATACATTTTAAGGGACATGGGGGCCTTCAGAAACGAAGAGCTAAAGAACTGGGAAAACTGCATGGTTCTGTGCTGAGGTTTGATGAAGAATGGACAAGTTTGGCCAAGTATGCTTAGAAAGAGGCATGTGACCTAACACTAGTGAAGTGAAGAAATCTAGCAAGGTCTGCATATTGAGATTCTTCTTGGCATCTCTGTGGCTTCGATGGCTTTTCCTTCAAGATATAGGGAGACCACCTCTAAAATGGAGGTTTTATGATCTGCTTCTGGGGAGATCAGTGAGGCTTTACAGCTTCCTTTGGAGGAGAGGGAGTGAGAGAAAGGTGAGCGTAACCTTCTCTTCCTGCCATTTCTCCAGTGCCGAAGCGCCACAATTTAAGTGAGCATGTCCTGAAATTAACCACAGCATAGGCCTCTGAAGGCTTTGTGTGCTTCTAGTCAGCTGGAAATCTGAGAGGTCATGCATCCAAATCTGGTCTAGTCTGCCAGTTTTGTGAGATACATGGTCCAGCTGACGCACTGCTGTAAGAACAGGTATTCAACCACAACCATGAGTGAAACGGTCCTACACCTGCTCTGGGAGGCTTGAAGCAGAGATACTGGCACAAATCAGCAGGTCCACACAACCGACTGGTGGAATAGTGAGCAATGATAAGAGCTTGCCACTTTAAATCAGTAGCATTAGGATGATTTGTCTTACTGTAATAGCTAACTGATACCGTAAGAAAAGGGAATTTCTTTTCTCTGTGTTTCTTCATAATTTATAGCTTTTCTTCTTCAAACTGTCTCACCCATTTTCCTCTCGCTTTGAAGCCCGCTTTCTCTTTCTATTATTCATCTTAACATAATAGTCATATTACATGCAAATTTGTAGATCACCTGTGAAAATTAAAAATGGAATCTGAATACATTTAAAAAGTGATTTTTTAAAAAAAGATAAAAGGGTGAGGGCATAACACGTAGTAGCTAATTGCATGTGCATGGTCCACTGACTGAACACGCCCTGGAGGAGCTTTTCAGCATTCCATCATAGCCTGCCCATTACAAGAAACGCAGGAATGATGTGTGCAGCGTGACAGGAAAGAAGTGAGCCTAGTGAGTCGCTTTCCAGGTTGCTGTTCACAGGGAGAAAAGGCAGAATGCACTCCATCTTTTTCAAGATGGATACCTCCACCCAGACACTCAGGCAATGATCTTGTGAAGGGAACAGAAATGGAGTGTTTTGACACCAGAAAGCAAATTTAAAAGAATTTTTAAATTAACTTATTTTTTATGGTGAACACACACCAGTGATGCATATGTCTGGAACAAAACATGATGTTTTGATTCATGTATACATTGTATAAGGCTCTGTTATGGTTTATGTCTGGGTGACTCCCCAAGCCTCATGCGGTCATGGACACAACTGAATCTAGCAGTTTTGATTGCTTTGTTGTCTAGGGCTGGGATTGGTGGCGTGAGTGCTGTGCCCGCCCGGTGGTGGGTAACCGGCACACAATACAGGGGAGGGAAGGAGGCGCGCTTTTCCCTTCCGCCCTTTCGCTCTAGTCGTGTGCAGCTGCCATGAATGGCTGCCCCTCAGACATGCCACCCTGCCTCGGAGCCAGTTTAGCATGGACTGAAATCTCCAAAAAGTGTAAGATAAATAAACCTTTCCTTGCTTCACTTTGGGCGTCAGGTATTTTGTCTCAACAATGAGAGAAAAGTAACCAAGACATGTAATTATCATATCCAGCCCCTTAAATATTGATGAGTATACATGATAAAAGCACACAAAATCCTTTTCTCTAGCTACTTTTAAGTAGACAACCAGAGACCGCTTTGTTCAACAGAACTGCACCCGTCCGTCCCAAGCAGCTGCTTTGCACGGAGCTCTCGGACTCACACAGCCACGTCGTCCGGCGTTCTCACAGCACCGCACACCAGCCCTTCCGCAAAGGTCAGTGTTCAGGTCCAGATATGAACCTCATAGGGAGAAAGGAAACAATGTGTGTTGTTTAAGGCAGTTTTTACCCCAAGGAAATGACACAAAATACACAACTTGTATTTGCACTGTAATGTTTTCAACGATTTTTTGAACACTTATAGCACTCAATGCTTGTAAGATTTTTGAGAGAAATAAGGGAACTCAAAGCTACCTGACCAATCCCAAACCATAAGGCAATTTAGTGGCTAAGTGGGTAATCATCTGATACTTTCATTTCCTTCATTTTATCAAACTGACAAGCATTTCTTGGTCATTTAACATGTGCCATTTAAGAAATGGGACTGATGTCCTCATAATTCGGAAACTTTAGAAATTTGTGTTAGGTTTTGTTATCTGCAAAATTTGTATTACTAATTTAAGAAAATTAGTATTATACACTTAAACTAGTAAAACCAAAAATAATCATAGTAAATACAGAGAGAAGTAACTTAATACATTAGATTTAAAATATTATGACTGGCCAGGCAGGGGGCATATGCCTGTAATAAATAATTGCAGCCTCACAACTTTGAGGAGGGAGAATTGCAAGGTTGACAGTAGACTGGGCTACATGGTGAGTTAAAGCCAGCCTGGACTATGCGGTGACACTGTTTCAAAAAAAATATATAACTAATGTTAACTTACTAGGCTACATGTGGAGAGGAAAATTCAATATTTCCATAGGTATACTCTATTATACATACGTGAAAAGGCAGGTACAGCAAAAATGACTAGGAAGCTGTGTGGATGAAGTCAATGAAAGGCACTTGACATTTGCTAGGGAAGTCAGACTTTATCAGGTAATGTCTAAATATCTACAAGTTTATAAAGTGTCCCTCCATCAGGTCGTCCTAAGGCAGAAAATGTTTGTCTCTTCAACTCAGTCATGTGTGGAAACGGAAGACCCTCCAGAAAACAAAGGGGTGCCAGGGCAAGGCAGATTCCAGACAGAAGGAAAACAAACAGAGCAGGGCCAGCCGGAAATCTTCCCCAGTCCAAGGAAGTGACCAAGGGCTCACTTGCTATGTGAAGACTGGGGCTTCCAGTTTCGCCCTAGGTGACAGGAAAGAGTCAGTGACCTTTAACTCAACAGTCAGGAACACTGTCTGAGAATGAGGCAGACGGACACGGGAGACCAGAACCTCTAAGTCTGGGAGATGTCAGACTGTTCTGTGTCCTCAGGAAAGAGCTTCCTCGCTTTTCACTCACTGCCTTGCCTCGATGGCTTTGATGCTAAGCCTTGTGGATCTTGGTCTGTCTTTTGTCTACAATTAGAGACTTCTTTCACTAGGCGACTTGTCCTGCCCCTCTAATGAAGTTTCTAGTACCTGTATCTCACCCCACAACTGGGTCAACACCTTCTGATCCCAGATCCAACTGTGTCTCTTCAACATGGGAACCAAGCTAGAGCTCTAGGAGAGAAGGTCAAGAAAACGAGAGAAGATACCCAGCAGAGCCTGGCAGAAGTCCAGATGAATGTGTGCAAGTTCAGCATCCTTGAATTCAACTAATACTGGATCAAAACTGTATGTACTCACCCCATATAATTTTTCTTGCCATTATTTTCTAAGTGATACACTTTAACAACTATTTGCATAGCATTTACATTGTGTCAGAAATTATAAATAATTTAGAAGTAGTCTAAAATATCCAAGAGTTCATGCCATTTTATTTTATTTTAATTATTATTAATTAATTTATTTATTTTGGTACAGGGAATCAAACTCACAACCTTGCACTTGCCAGCCAGGCACTTACATCACTGAGCTAAATCCCCGGCCCTGTTCATGCCATTTTATATGAAGCACGTGAGCAATCTGACTCGTTTTGATGGAGGCTGGGTGCAATCATCTTCAAGTATGAAGATATGACACAAGTTTTTAACTCAGTTTGGTAGAGGATGGTCTGGATGGTCCACATTAAAAAAGAATCCAGACTTAACCCAGACACCTCAGGCAGCACCCTGAGAAAGAATAGAATATAAAAATTCAAAGGACAAAAGTTTCATTTGTTTATTTCTGTAAGATTTAATTTGAAACTTTAATTTCTCTTTAGAAAATAGGAAGGGGACTATACTGGATCATATCCAAAGATTTATATTTTTAATTTTTACTTCATGCATTTATTTTTTTTATTTAAAACAGAAAAAACAGAAAAGGAAAACAAAAAGCAAAAGAGACAAACAACAACAACAAACCCAAAACAATAACAAGATAGGCCTTCAAAACACGATGGTAGGAATTTAACAATGGTTGTTATATTGCATATTGTTATCTTCACAAGTGTTGCTTAGATTACCAGACATAGACATGCAAACTTTATCTGATCATATGAGTGTTAACTGTTCTTTGCTCTTGGTTTGTTTGGAATTTTTTGGTGTTCTTTGGTATGTGATTTATAATCCTTTTAGGTGATTCAGGTAAACTATACAGGACAATATGACTGTTACTGCTTGTACCTAGATGTCCTCTCTAACCCTCATGTGCTCCTGGGGCTTTTCAGACCTGGCTGGATCTAGGGTGTGTGATAACTAAATTAGTCCACTGATCAGTTAGCATAGTTTTGGATGTGGTTAATGGGAAAACCCACCCTGGGTGTGGGTGGGACCATCCAATAGGTTTCTAATAAAAGGCAAAGGGAGGCTCCCTGCCTTGCTGTTTTCTACTATCCTTGCCATGGACAGTTTCTCCTCTGCTATGCCACTCTGCCTTGGAGACAGGCAACCTTGGGCTGAAACCTCTACAGGCTGGAAGCTAAAATAAACCTTTCTTCCTTTAACTTGTGAGTGTCTGGTATTTTGTCTCAACAATGAAAAAGTAACCAAGACAATGACTAAGAATCATGAATTCATGGGACACAAAATAATCACCTCAATGGTTTGTACTACTTGTTCAAATTGAGTAACTTTCAGTTTCACCTTCCACATTAGTTGGATTTTTATCCAGAATTGTGTTTTTCCTACTTTACTGCATTCTGTTTGTGGCAGGAATATTATTCTTCATATTTTTGTAGTCCTAAAATTTAATACAGCGATACCCACTAAAGAGTGTTCAGTAAGCTACACGAAGCACTAGTGCGAGCAGGACGGTTCCTGGCATACTGTCAGCACTGCTGTCAATGGTGCAAACAAATATGGATAAAGTCGATGGTGGTAGTGGTGATGGTGATGGAAACAGCTGGAAAATAGAATTCAGCTGGAAAAACAATCGAATGCACAGTCAGCTGGAGACACAGGCATGTTCTTTGTGGGTGGTGGAATGGAATTCCCAGCATCTGACTAGGAACTTCACCTCCAGATCTTCATAGTCATCTCTTTTCCATCACTTATTTCGCAGGAATCGTAGGCTTTGTATTGACCTACCAGGCTTCATTCACGGGAATGCCCATGGGGTGAGCCCCTAGTATCGTGCTCTATCTATTTACAAATTGCAAATCTAGAGTTGGAGGAGGGAGACTTTGGAAGAATTTCACTTAAATATGTGCAGGCACTTTAAAATATTTTTCTTGGCCCTGCCACTCAGGGGTTACCTATAAATTTACTTTATGTGAAACCAGAGAAACCTCAACCAAAAAACCAATGCAGGTGGAGTTCAAGCTCACAAAACTTGGGTTACCTGGTGACTCTCACAAAACTACTGGTCAAGCCACCACTCTGTCCCTGATTCCTTGAAGTATTATTTTTTCCCCAAGTACATTCCCAATACATGTAATAAATAGAGACATCATCTATCTGCACATATTAGGTGATTCTCCTTTTCTCAATAAGTATAGGAGGAAAAAATGTTAGTTAATTAAAATAAAATCTCTATGCTCACTAATTAACTAATTAGGAAATACGATACAAAGAAATCCTTTACATAATCCTACCTTTCACATTTCCAATAAGTGAAGAATATTATTCAAACTTTCCCCACGCATTAATGTCTTCCTCATCTTTAAACCACTTTCCTTGAGTTATCAAATATGGTTTCCCAGAAAACAGCATTTCTGCTTCTTTTCTGAGAGAAAGCTAGCTGTGACACTGCACACAGTCATGACCCTGAGGTTTTTTTCCCCCAGGTCTCGAGCTCCCATTTTCATAACATAAGTAGTTTTTTTGTTTCTTTTTTTCTTTTCCCATTCATTCCTGAGGGCATTTATGTGTGATTTCTGTAATATGGTCACTTACTCTTTGGCTTTTAAAAATAGTGTGGAGTAAAAAAAATGGATTTTCTCAGGAATAATTGCTGAATACATTTAAATTCTTTGTGTCTCAATTTTTTTAACAGGTTATGTCAGGTACTTATTATAGTGATTTGAAAGAAACTGTTTCTGGTTAAAGTGTCTTTCCCAAGCATTATGTTGTTCAAATGAAAATGACTGAGAAGGCAAACACAACACTAAAAACTTTGTAAAAATTCAGAAATATCACGATGCCATATTTTGTAGTGAAAAATTTTTTTAGGAAATGAAAAACTATGCTCTATCTATATATGCAATTTTATTTCTTACATAAAATTTGACTCATGCATTTACAAGGAAACTAACTTCTGTTTTGTCAGGGTTCTTGGCTTCAAAGACAAAGACTTAGCTCATATTAAGGAAACATGTAAAGAAATTTGGTGGGTCACATACACAGAAGAGAAGGGGTACAAGGATTGAAGGACTGAAAAATGTGACATTTGCTTTTCTTACTAATAAACTAATCAAGAAATGGGTCATCTCTTCACCAAACCATCTTTCTTACCTCTATTTGTCTGTGTATTGGGGTCATTTTTGCCTTCTCTATAAAGTTCTGCTCCCTGTGGCAAGACACACAACGGCCAGATGTATACTGGTTTAGTAACTGCTGAGAAAGAAGAAAAGATGCAGCTGTTTTTCCTTATTCAGCATATAGAAACACCCACTGAGGATCAGACTCTGCCCATTTTAGACTCTCCATGGTGTTCATCTTGTAAGTTATCTTAATTGACTTGGTCAAGAACAGGCACCTGCCCCTATGGGCAGTGTCCCATGCCTGCCAGTTCTCCTTGGAAAGGGCTGAGAATTTCTTGAAGAAAGAGGAAGGATGCTTGTTGTGAAAGGAGAAGCAGAATTGTGGGCATACCGAAACCTTGGAAATTTATTGTAGACATTTACAATTCTTTTAAAAATAAGCTAAATCAAAAAATGCTTTTAAATAAAATATTCAGAGACTGCCTTGTCTTTTCATTAATTAATAAAGTAGTTAATGCATATTTCTTGAGAGTCTGCATTTGAATTGTGTTTACCAAGAGTTCAAACTATCATCAGGAACTGATTTCTGCTTCAGAAGCATGATTAACTTAATTGCATTCTATGTCTGTTTCTGTCTGAGTTTGCAAAGCAGAAACAATCTAGTGACAAATTCATTTTGCTCCTACTTAGCCATATCTTTAGCATCAGGCATGATTTTAAGAATTTTCAGCTACTATTATACCTTAGATACTATAAGAGAAAGAAAACCTGCACCTACAGGACAGGAACTAATTTCTAATCAATATTTTACCACACATGTAATCAAACTTTTGGGTCTTCCTGAAACTACTCATGGTTATGCTTCACAACAAAATAGAATTTTCTCCTCTTACTCTTTGTGAAAGACTTGTACCAGTCTCCTCCATCTACCTTAAACTGCTTTTCCCAGCTGCAGGGGATTAAACAAGTTACGAGATTTTCCTAGCAGTAAACTTTCTGAACAAATAGAACCATACCTAACGGTTTTCCATTGTGGTGTTAGGGAATTTTTCAAAGCTTTAAATATTTTTTAGTTCTTTTCCATTAGGTTTTAATTGGCAAAGTTTTATAAGTAAAATTAACCAGGAGAATCAGATATTCTTTTATTAAAAGTTTCCATTTAGAGTCTTAATTAAATAATTTCACTCTCGCCTTTCTTTTCCTCCACATGGTGTGCACACAGGTATTCCTGAAGGGACAGTGGAAGGTTTGAACTATCAGAGTGAGTTTTCAGACTTCAATATACACAGAAACCCTGATGGCATAAAGCAGATACAGTTACATGTTAGCAGATATGCTCATGCAACTGTAATGAAATTCTTAAGATGATCAATTTAAATGCTGAAAAATTTTATTTTGACTCATGATTTCAGAGGTTTCAGTGCCCGGTTGCTTGTCCCTGATTGGAGATTGTGGAGGCATAGTGCATAATGGTAGAAATATAGTAAAGGTCTGTTCACCTTATGAAGACAAGGAAAATCACAGGGAAAAACAAATAGACCAATGACTCTGTATCCCTTTTAAGAGCGCGCTCTCAAAGACCTAACTTCTTCCCACTAGGTTCTATCTCTTCCACAACCTCCCAGTGTTGACCTTAGGCTGTTACTAACACATGAGCCTCCAATGCACAAGCTTTTGGGGAACACATGCAAGATCCAAGCTAAGGCAGATGCGAACTTTACTTTGAGCTCCAAATTCCAGTTATTACCCTTACTATCATGATTTCAGTGAGATTTTGTGTTCTTGAAAATCACAATAGAAAATCTTTGCTTCAAATGGTGGACTTGAAGTAAAGCTTAAGTCTTTAGGGCGAAGAAAGCACTTAAACATTACTTAAAGAAGTTTATAGCTATCAAGAATTCCACAACCATTTTACATCCTCATTGTTGCTTACTCTGCTTAGAATTCTCTTCACCCAGCTAATCACAGAACCAGAGTTGCCAGACTCAGTGAATAAAGCAATAGCATGCTCAGTAACATTTGAATGCCTTGTAAAGGGCAGTGGGCTTTGGCTGTGTATGGTGGCCTGCACTAAAAATTATTTGCTCTATATGTCACATTTAAATGTCACTTGGTATCTGTAAGCGTAACCTGCATGGTTTAGACAACATAAATTTATTTCCTCACATATCCAGAAACTGGAAGTTCAAGACTGAAGTATTGGCAAGTTTGGTTTCTCCCAAGTTCTTTCTTCTTGGCTTATCGGTGGCCTTCTTTTCACTGTGATCTCACGTGGCCTCTTCTCTACATGTGTTCATCCCTGGTATGATTTTCACTTCTCATATGGACATCAGTCATTTTAAATTAGGGCTCTACCCTTATGACCTTATGGAAACTTAATTACCTCTTTAAAGGGCCTCCCTTCGGATACAATCACTCCAAGAATTAGGGTTTCAGTACGTGAATTTTGGTGGAAGTACACATTTCAGTCCATAACAATGTCCTCCTATTTTCTGGTAATCCACCTTGGATTGTGTCTTCCCCTTTGTGAGGTTAATTATTCAGAAAGTTGCCTCAGGGTTTATTTCCTAGGCTCCTGTTAGAATGACAAGCACTCTGCTCTGTCCTGGATGTTCAATTCCATTTTCTCTCTACTGCCCGTTCTATTGTTTCAGTTTATCTCCTCCCATTTAAATGCTAACTACAGAAGGGCAGGGATTTTTATTTTCATTTCAATGTTTTCTGCACAGTATCTGCAGACCTAGAAAGCATTGCAACATTGTAGGCACAAAATGTATGTTTGCTGAATGAATTAATAGTTAACCACTGGAGAGGAGGATGCTAGGTGGGCAGAGCTAGCACGCTATGTGAGAAGAGCGAAATTTTTATACATATAGACAGAGCTTCCTCTACCTCCAGGCCACTGTGCTCGAGTAATCCTCAATCATCTATGTGACTGGGCCACTTATTAACCATACAAACTTATGAGCCCTGATCTCAGACATGAATTGGAAAAAGACCAAGCATGGAAATCTGTACAGCTGAAAAAAACACATTAGCAGATTCTGATCTATTGAAAAAAAATCCTAAAATCAACCCCAGCATCACTTTGGGCCCAGGATAAGAGGCATATAGAACTGGGTGACAGGAATCTTTCTTAAATTGCAAAATCTTTGATTTGCTCAACCATTACAATTGTTGCTTATGCCCAGAGTTTGTTATTCAAATTATCATTACAATGTCCCCATATACTTTAGAATAGTACTTATAATGCCTAATATAATGTAAATACTGTGCAACTAGTTGTTACACTGTGTTGTTTGGGAATAATGAGGAGAAGCAAAATTCTGTACATGTTTGGTGCTGATGCACCGTCCTTGGCCAAAGTGCACTGCCTGGGAAAGAAGACAGGAAGTAAACAGGACTCCCGACAGCCTGAGCTGGAAAGCGGCGGAGGATCCGTGTGCGGGGTAGGCGTGGCCCACACATCACTTCATCTGCATGGATTCAGTGTTGTGCTTGGCATGTGGCAAATTAAAGATTTGATTTTTTGGAACTTTCTGGAATTGAAAAAGATTTTATCAATCTATGGTTGGTTGAATCATAGATACCAAGGGCTGACTGTGTGAACTGTGATCAAAAAGTAAGTTAAAGTTTAAATGTTTAAAAAAGCATTACAGTACCAGACATATCATCATGAATGCCCCTCAGAATATTTCCTCTCTCTTTGAGCACCTTTATCCCGTCATTATTGCCATCCTCTGTAGCACTTCTAGAAGTCTTTTATGAGTGCCTTTAGTTATGCTCTTGTGATTATCTCAATGTGCTGGATTAATTCAAAGCATTTTACCTTTCATGATTAGTTTGACTTTCTGAAAAAGCCAAAATTCACAAATATTTGATCCAGTGAATAAGTTGGATGAGAACACACTGAAATGCTCTTATAAACCTCCTTTTTGGCACCATATTTTTTATTTCACCTTCTAAAGACACTCACAAAACAAGAAAGTGGCAAGAACAATGGGATAAATACTTTTGAAACTGGGGAGGGCAATACGGGATATTAATGACATTGCATCTTTTATTTTATTAATTTTTAAAAATTTGAACATTCACCAAATATGTTGGTCACCCACTGTAAACTGAATAAACCAAAGACTATGATGTGCCCTACATTTTTAAAGTGTTTGAGATGCAATAGAATTTATAAAGTACTGCAGAAGTTAAACTCCTGCAAAATATATGGAAAATAAACAAGAATTACCCTTGTCCACCAGCAATTTCCTAAAATGAAACTGTGTTTCCAGAACTCAGTACACAATGAGTAGAGACTTAGTGATCTATTACAAAAGTAATACTAGACAGAGAATACGTGAGAGAGAAGAAAAAGTAGCCACTGAGACTTTAGGTTTCAGAATGCCATGAAGATCTTTGTGCCAGTTGTACTGAGTCCAAAACCTGAGAACGTAACACAGTTTTTGAGAAATCTCCCATCAAGCCATTTTGACACTTCACATACTCAGTTTTGGAGGTAGTAGTGCCAGAGAGGCTTCCATTATGTCATTCTGAGTCACTGTGTCCCCTTGTAACATTCTTTTACTTTCACCCTCATTATGTCCATTTTGGACTTGCAGTATCTATTTTGCTTTAAGTATCCTTCCAAACATTTTAGTAGTACACTTGATTTTGTCTCTTTTGTTGAAAAAGCTTACCTTTCCTTATGACAAAGATTCTTCACTGTGGGTGATAAGGAAATTTAAGTATCCATAAAGCTGCAGATTCTATTCATCTAATTTCCTCTTCCCCTTTCTTAAAACCATCTTCAGTAAGACCCCACATCCTGTGAGCTCTTCATTGCATGCCTGCAGGCATTAGTCTTTTCTACAGATTCTTTTAGATCCATGAAACTCACTTCTCACCAGAGTTTCGTCTTCAGTGTTGGACTTGTTCCAGCAGGACCATCCCTCTCAGTAAGGTTTGGAACTGGAACGATTCATTCTTTAATCATCTGCATTGTCAGTGTCTCTTGGTGGACCAGTATGACTTTTGTTACAAATTCCACAGCATTAGGCAACTATCAGTCTTTGAACTGTTTAGACTCATAAATGCCAGCATGAAAATTCTTCAGCCTTGGACAAGAACTGGTGTTTCATATTTAGAGTCCGACTAAGTTTGTGACTGCTCTACTAACTTCTTAAATTTGTCTTTTTCCTTCTCATCCACATCAAAGACTGACTTGGTTGACTGACACTGAAGGTCTATTTTTCTTTGTTTGTTTGTTTCTTTCTTTCTCTTTTTCTTTGTCTTGATAGAGATAATCGTTTTTCTAGAATAAGATTACGGATTTTTCTCAGTGGCTGTCCTCCTGTCTCATGCACCAAATAATGAGAGATAGACCACTGACTAACTCTGAGGTTTCCAAAACCTTTCACTGTGCAAGCAACCCTCTTCTCCTGGAGCAGAATAATCCTCATGAAGGTGTTTTTCCTGTCAGTACAATTTCTCTTCAGGCCTGGACCCCATTGATGCTGTCTCAGCTTCCCTTTACCTTCCTTAAGAGAGTTCTCTATAAATTTCCCTGGCACATATTTTCAGGCAACCACTGAATCTCCATCTGTAAAAGTCATGTCATTTTAAAACTCACCTCACAACGTTTGACATGTTTCACATTTCTCTGTTAGCCTTCCCCTCAAAAATATTCTACTAAAAATTAACACAGTGAAACATGATTTTCTGATGATAAAACACATTTTGTCTATAAATAGACAATGCTAACTAGAATAAACAAATAGCTAACATTTCTTTTATGGGCATAAACATCCACATCCACTTCTTTTTAATAATTACCTAAACTTTTTTTATTAGTATAGGTTTGTGATGTTTAATAAATGTATTCATCATGGGAAATTGGTGCATACACATTTCACATCTTGATCCTTTTACCCTCCCATTCTGTCCCCTCCCTCTTGTCTCCCCCCATCCAAACATAAGGACATATCATGCTTTCTTATTGTGGATGTTTCTTTTCTTGTCTTTTCTTTTCTTTTCTTTTCTTTTCTTTTCTTTTCTTTTCTTCTCTTCTCTTCTCTTTTCTTTTCTTTCATTTTCTTTTATTTTTGTTTGCTTTGCTTTGTTCAAACTTCTGCTCTTTTTTCTATTATTTTAATCCAAAGTACTCCAGGGGACTAATGCTAACAACCTATTAAGTATCATTGCAAGTTGTTTTCCAGGCTTGGATAATCAGAAAAATGGTGAAAAGAGCATCTGTGAGCCCTACTCGAAGCATGGGAGGAGGTGTGTGTCTGAGCAAGTTGTATGTTATAGGTTCTTTCAACATTATCCATTTTGCCCAGCCTGTAGATTCCTTCCCCCAGGCTGCTAAGAATGCAATAGCATTTTAAACTCTTCGTCAAGTTCAGGGTTTGATTGTACAACCTAACAGATTACTAATACATTTGTAAAGTGGTTGGACCAACATATTGAATCCCAAAAAATGTAGGTGAGAACATCTATGTCAGGGAGTTTTGCCAGATCCAAATTCACATTTCTCAGTTGGTTAACACCCTTGGATTCACTCCCACACATCCTCCAGGCTTCTTCTGATGATACATATTAGCAAGGGGTTCTCACTCTCTTAGACTATAAACTGGCTTCTCCAGAGCAAGCCTTTCTCCTATATATCTGGGCCATGTGGTGTTCTAACTGACCTCATGGATCTAGAAACAATGAGAGGTGTCAAGTACGTATAGGATGAGCAGGTGCTCAGGTTGTTGAACTCCTCTGTCATGGACTTGTCTGTGTTAAAGCCAAATGAGTCCTGGGCAAACTGGGACCAGATGGCCATACTAGATGTGTTGCTGAAGCACTGGCATCATCTTATGAGACACCTAGCCCTGGTGTGCTACTGAAAGGCTTTTGGATAGGTAGGAACTTGTCTTTTTATATGCGGGGGGGAGGCTCACGGGAATGATATTGCAGTCTGAAGTTTTGACCATGTCTCTCATCCAGGTACCCAGGTCCTGGTTTTCTCGACTATTGTTTTTGCTGTAGCTCAGATATTTACTTTTTCTATGTACACTTAGGCTTAAAAAGAAATTTAGTGTCTCCAGAATAATTATTATTTCTAATCTATCACAAGAAATAAATGTTACATCCTCAGAAAACTCCAAACCCTCTCCCTCTTCTCTCTTCACCCTGTTCTATCCAACAATATTCAACACAGGTCACCATGCATTCCTCATGTTCTGCATTCGGTCAGGAAGCTTATTCCTTTCACTCCTGGAATATATGACCACCCAAATTCTGAATCTCATTTTGTGGCTCCATTTCCTGAGACCCTATCAGGGATCAATTATTAGCCAAGTTCCAACAGAAAACAGATGGACTAGTTAAAATTGGATAATTTCAGGTAGGAAAACAGACGGGTAAACTCTTTATGAAGTATGGGTGTTCAATAATTATAGGAAAGATGTGATTACCATGAGTAAGGAGAAATTGGATTAGTACCTCTTCTGTGGCCAAAAGGACAAGAAAAGAGACAGAGAGGTGACTAGAAGAAAATCGAGGAGAGACAGTTATTTTTGGAGAAACAAGAGATTTTTGTCAAAGGCCATCATTAGTCCAGCCTGACCTCATAAGGAAGGGTCACATTCTTTTCCTTCCTTCTCCTCCCTTCCTTGGCAGTTCTCACTGACTGAACTTAGTTGGACACTGGGAAAGAACTTTCTGTTGGTGTAATTCTGTAAGCCAACCCCCCAGAGTGGGCTGCAGGATGGAAAAGGGGGTAGAATGAGTCTGAAAGGACAAACAAAACATACCACACTGCGCTTCTCATGAACTGTCTTCTCTCTCTCTTTCTCTCTCGCTCTCTGTCTCTCTGTCTCTCTCTCTCTTTCTCTGTCTCCAGCTATGTGTGATTCATTGTAATCATCTCTTTTTTGGTAAATGAAATTAGCTTTTCCACCTCTAATTTAACAAATAATATAGCAAATCCTATTCTTTTCCTTTTATTTTGCATTGGATGATGATTTTAATTCATTGCTTTCTGTTGGCTTTGTTTTTCCTTCCTTTATGCTCTTTGGTCAAAAATGTCATAACAACCCTGTTTTTTTTCCTTGTTAAATTGGAAATCTACTATACATCTCCTTTCAATAAATCTTTACCTTCTTATATTCAACGCATTTACTCATACCACAGTGCTACATAAAAACAAAATATCTTCTCTTTACTCCTCCTGGTTACTTGCTTCCTGTTATGGATTACAAACTGGTGGTCAACTTGGCACCAGTTGAATTAATTCAGCTGGTGTTGAGTTAAAGATGCTCCACCTGAAGAAAGCTGCCAGTATAAATAGGGACGTGGGGAAGAAGAGCCAGGCGTTGTGGGTTCTTCCAAGAGTTGCTGTTGGAGCCGCTGGTTCTCCTGGAGGTGCTTGTCATGCTGGCTTCGCCAATATGGACTCGGCCATTATCGTCGGAGGAGCTCGGGACCTCATCGGTGAGAGTGGCTGTGGTTCAAGTTGCGGGAGCTCTGCTCCTCACATTGTGCATCGCTTCCTGGCTCCGGAGGGGAGGCTGTGTGCTGGAGAACCTGGTCACGCTGGGCTTCCTGACCTGTGCTCAACTGTTCTCCATCGTCGGAGGAGCGCGGGACCTCGTCGCCTTTGGGGATGGCTGTGGTGCTCTTCAGGGCAGCCCCGCTTCTTTTGAGCGTGACTTCTCAGCTCCTACATAGAACCCTCAACCCACTGCACAGCTCCTTCACCCTGCTGGCATAGACTTTCTGGTTCCACCGCTGACCTGTGGCCTTCCCAGCACAAAACCGTAAGTAAACTGGCGTGAGCCCTTATTGGGGGCTCTTAGGTTCCCAGTTGGTACTGTGGGAGGCATTGTCATGCATTTGGGTCTCTAGTGGGACCCTTGCATGATATTGCTGTGGGATCCAGGCCCTCGGCTATCCTGGGTCTTAGTACTGTGGAAAGATTCTCCTGCACCGTCTTGTGTTTAACTTTGGGTGATTATTATAAA